>CM076974.1:7242363-7482363 GCA_039105355.1 Benthosema pterotum
CACACACACACACACACACACACACACACACACACACACACACACACACACACACACACACACACACACACACACACACACACACACACACACACACACACACACACACACCCGTGTTTATGTGTCACTAATTAGCACCATGTGGCCGTCACTACGTTCCCAGCGGACAGTGAGAGCTTCATACTCATACTGATAATAATTAGAATCCAGGGGTTCCCCCAGCAAATGTAGTCAATGTAGCATAACAATAATTTCAGCCACTTTCGCCAATTCATGGGTTTGCTATTCAAAAAATATTGTGTGTGTAAGCACTGTCTCATGTGTAGGTGATGTGCAAGCTTGCATGTCTGCTCATTTCAATTGTTTGGACCAATCTTGAATATACTGTATAGTAAGTGGGGAGAGTCAAATCGGATGAACTCGAGTATAGGAAGTATAGGAAAAGGCTGGAGTTCTGCACGCCTGATGAAGGTCTAACGGACCAAATCGTTGCTTGTGTATCTTGAAAAGAAAAAGAAAACATTATGTTCTCTTCTGGGTGTCCCTGACACAAAACATTTTCAGATGGGTGTCCGCAGCCAAACAGCAAGAAAAAAGCGGACTCCAGGTTAGAAGGAGATGAGTCTTTTGGTGCAGGACTCAATAATGTAATAGAGGTGAAGAAGTAGCCTGCAGCACACAATCAGATGTGCATGCAGGTAAAACAAACATGTGAAAGGGTCATGTATTCTCACTTGTCAGTGTGTGTGGGTCACTTATGCAGTTCTTATAAGAAAAAGTGTTGTCCCATCTGCCTGGAATGGACTCCATAAGTGCTTAAGAAGGAGTTCACTATCATTCTCAACAGTCAGTTCAGACTGCCAGTGTTTTGTATTGTCACCTCACCTACATTTGCAAATGTGGTCCTGGCCTCTCAATTGCACTCCAGGTAAAAAATAGGTTGTGATGATGAGCTAGAGCCAAAGGAATGCAGGAAAAACGCCACAAAGAAGACCTTGTGATTTGACACCATGAACCAGAAGTAGTAATCGGACATTTTCAAGTCATTATGCATCCCCTTCTCTAGCGTTAGAAATATGCTAACTGGGAGGTCGCAATTCTATTCTAACATAATCCCCTATCTGAGCCTCTAAAGCCACAAAACTCCATTTGTTTATGACATCACAGCATCAAAAGCAAGTGTTGCTTAGCAACGGGCAGAAATGCCAACAAAATGCCAACATACTAGTAGTATTAATTCTGGATTAATCAACCAATCAATCCCTTTTTTTCCACAGTTGCCAAGAAATAACGATAGCTCTGCAATAGCTCAATTGCAAAAAGTTAGAATCTGGAGATAAGAGGTTTCTGTCTGACAGCAATGAAAATACTGTACTTAAAAAAAGAGTCAAGTGATCCTGATCTTGTATGACATTGTGAGTCACTCTGCGATGGTAACAAGGCAGATACAGTTCACTTTCACCGACGTGATGGAGTAGCTCAATTGTCGAACAATTTCCTACTCCTGAGAACTGTGGTGTCCAATCAGGACTCATTATTCAAATCCGTTTGCATGCTGTGTCCTGATTACCCACACCGATTTTACAGAGTAGGAAATGATTGTACAATTGAGCAGAGTAGTCTAGTAAGAGAGTGCCGACACTCCTGTTGACTCCAATGCTATTGGCTGAAAAGAACACGTGACACCTGGTAAGTAGGGATTCAAGTTCCAAACAAACACTCTCGCCGTCCAGCTCCACTGACAGCAGATCGCACGTTCGCAGCTAAATTAGCGAAATCACGCCATTTTAGGACATTTTAACGCATTAACAGACCTCTAGTCACATTAGTGAATAATGATTGGTTATATCAGTTGTTTTAGTTAATGTATATCATAAGAAAATAGGCTGTGTTGTGATGCAATGGTTATCTACTGTATGTATCTGTATGCAAAGCTCCTGTGGAGGCACGAGGCGGTGAGATAAAAGCGCGCCGCTACTCTCTTCCTACAGATGACAGAACCTTTTTTGCCAAGGGCTGATATGGTCTGGCTTTAACCAGGCTAGCGGGCTTAACCCATCCTCTGTATACAGTAGTAGCAATCTGTAAAATCTCAAACCCCGCATGCATTGTGTTAAGCACTACCCAAGTCTACCAACCAATGCAGAAAGGCTGATGGCGTCTGAATAATAGTTGATAATAGCTAATGGGTAAGTAGTTGCAAGTAACAGTACGTTTTAAGAGGCGGCAGACGAAAACCGCGCAATGCGGACAACGCTTAATTTCATTGGCTGTAGCCTAAATCACCTAAAGTACCGTCCGAAAAGCTCAATTATATTTATCTTTTTGGGCTGAACATTGCCCCGCCCACTTTTCAACCATCGCCCGTCCGCCTGCTGTCTCCAGAATCGCCGGCTCTCAAAGATAAACAATGGAGTTCAGGAAACATCGCCTGTCCATAGTGCATCGTCGCCTCCTGTTAAAACGCAGTGGAAGACTGTGGACAATCACAATCATTTCTGGTGATCACATCTCAGGGGTTGACACTAAGATCTCCGAGGCACTTGCCCATCGGGCAAGTGCAAGTCAGGTTCTACTTGCCCTCAAGTCATGGTCACTTGCCCCCCAGCTTCCAGGTGGTTCCCAGTTAAGTTGGTTAACCAGATGTAACTCTTGAGAACGTAAAAATGAAACCAAATGGACCCTTGCGGGTCCATTTGGTTTCATTTTTACACTCTCAAGAGTTAAAATTCATTATCTTAATTAGCCCAGGTCTACACTGTAGAAGATTAATGGTCATTTTGATGTGTTAATTTGCCCGTTTTGTTTCCCATATCCAGCCTGGAATTGTGGACAGCTAGAAAGCAGGGAAAGACACAGTGTCAAGCCCTGCATCTGAAGGCCACTCACCTGAAGGTCCCTCTCTCCACATCCTGGCCGCTGAGTCGCACGTGGACCCCGTCTCTGAGCAGAGAGCCGAACGCCATGTACTCGCCCAGGGCCCAGTCCATCTGACGCTGTCTCACCATGTCGGCCCGGCCCCGCAGGATACGAGACACGCCTGGGTGGGAGAACACACACACACACACAGGCACACCTTTAGGTATTCACCAATCACTTATACAGTTGAATTGAATTGAATTGAAAGCTTTATTCCGATTTTTTTCAAGAATATAAATAAGTACTGTACAATACAGTAATACAATTAATCATTATTCAAAAGAAAAACAAAAATAATAAATAACAATAATAACAAATGAATAAATAAATCAGAGCCTCACTGGCATAAGTATTATAACTTTTTTTTTTTTTTTTTTTTTTTAATACAGTAATACAGTAGATCAGGGGTTTTCAACCAGTGGTCCGGGGACGACCAGTGGTTCTTAAGAGGGTTCCAGGTGGTCCGCAGCTAAATGATTGAAAGTTTGTTAACCAGGTGTAACTCTTGAGAGCGTAAACATGGACCCTTGTGGGTCCACTTGGTTTCATGTTTACACTTTCAAGAGTTAAAATATTCATCATGTGAATTAGCCCAAGTTTACACAACTAGAGAATGTAGAAGATTAATGGTCATTTTGATCTGTATGTTTGACTGTTTTGTTTTGCTGAAATCCAGCCTGGAATTGTGGACAAAAGCAAAAGAAATCTTTAGTTTTTGGGGTCCTGTGGGGCTAAAATGTCCTCAAATGGTGGTCCGTGGCTCAAATGCTCAATAAATAGCGGGAACTCGTATGACAAAGGCTGAAAAGCACTGCATTAGATTAAATGCATGGAACTAGTCAGCGGCAGTGTGCGCGCGCACACACACACACACACGCACGCACACACACACACACACACACACACACACACACACACACACACCCACACACACACACACACACACACACGCACACACACACACAAATGCACACACCAAACAGTGCCGGGACAACAGATATGAGAGGTATTCTGGATGGGATGTCGGGAACAGAGAGAGAGAGAGAGAGAGAGAGAGAGAGAGAGAGAGAGAGAGAGAGAGAGAGAGAGAGAGAGAGAGAGAGAGAGAGAGAGAGAGAGAGAGAGAGAGAGGGAGAGGGAGAGAGACAGAGACAGAGAGAGAGAGAGAGAAGGAGAGAGAGGGGAGAAGAACTGTACAGTATACATATAAAAAGCAATGGGCCGCTATGCTGTATGCTATACTAATTAAAAACATCTGTGTTGGCTCTAAAGAGCGAGAGGCACCAGCTGTGCGCCGCAGACACCTGCCACGAAGGGAGCGATGGCTTCACAGGTGAACAGGCTTTTATCGACCTGCCGGAGATCAGCGCCATGGAAATATTATGTCTGTGTGCACAGTAGCAGCCTGAGAACGAGACTCTGTCTCTGTCTCTGTCGGGTGGAATCCTCATACGACCAAAATGAAATAGTTAAAAGTAATAAACAGTGGTCAGAAGGGGCGTCTGATGGAGGGGGTGGGGGGGTGGTGGGGCTGATAATAACGTGTGTCGACTGTACTGTATGTCTGACCAGGGAGCAGATACAGGATCACAGAAGATCAAAGTGAGCTTTGAGCTGTGCAGATTTACTGCTGTTGTGTGATACTGTAGGGCAGGGGCTTTCAACAGGTGGTCCGGGGACCACCAGTGGTCCCTGAGAGGGTTCCAGGTGGTCCCCAGCTAAGTTGGTTAACCAGATGTAACTCTTGAGAACGTAAAAATGAAACCAAATGGACCCTTGCGGGTCCATTTGGTTTCATTTTCACACTCTCAAGAGTTAAAATATTCATCATCTGAATTAGCCCATAGGTCTACACAACTAGAAGATGGACAAAAGCAAAAGAAATCTTTAGTTTTGGGGTCTGTTGGGGCCAAAATGTCCTCAAGTGGTGGTCCGTGGCTCAAATTCTGAAAAAATGGTGGTCCCTGGCATCAAAAAGGTTGAAAACCCCTGCTGTAGGGTACTGGCTTTTAACCTTTTGAATCCCAGGGCCCACTATTTATTCAGAATTTGAGCCACGGATCACCATTTTTTGATTTTAGCCGCACAGACCCAAAAACTAAATATTTATTTTGCTTTTATCCACAACACTAGACTGGGTTTGGAAAACAAACCAGTCAGACATACAGATCAAAATGACCAATAATGTACTACATAATCTACGGTAGTTGTGTAGACTTGGGCTAATTCAGATGATGAATATTTTAACTCCTGAGAGTGTAAAATGAAACCAAATGGACCCGCAAGGGTCCATTTCGTTTCATTCTATCTCGAATCTCTTTCAATCTCAAAGAGTTACATCTGCTTAACCAACATTCCATCATTTAGCTTGAGGACCACCTGGAACCCTCTCAAGGACCACTGGTGGTCCCGGGACCACTGATTGAAAACCACCGCTGCGGCTGTAGGGCATTCATTTACCAAAAAAAAAAGCAAAAAGTTAGAATCTGGACATAAGAGGTTTCTATTTGACAGAAATGATAATACTGTACTTAAAAAAAACAAGAGTTGAGTGTCCCTGATCTTGTATGACACAGTGAGTCACTCTGCGATGGTAACAAGACAGATACAGTTCACTCTCACCGAGGTGATGGAGACTGAAAGTGAGCACAGTAACAGCGAGAGCTTGTAATATCCCCAGTTCTGTCGCGTGAAGATTTGACGCTATGGTTATATAGTGGAGTAGCAGTAAAAGTATTGGGGATTGGATATATTATATACAGTATATACAGTATTATATTATATACTATATTATATTATTGTATAATCAAGTACAAATATCTCCATTTTTTTTTACTTAATCCAATTTAATCTATTCTATTCCTAATCTATTTTTATTTTATTTTAGTAGTTAGCTCCTGCCATTGTTGAACTCATATTTCAAAGCACCAAGTTTCCGTTTCCGTGGGGACATTTTAGATCAGCGCACAGGATGTGGCCGACCCTAGAGTATCTGTAATAAGAGAGTTGCGACACTCCCATTGACTCCAATGCTTGGCTGAAAAGGGCGCGTGACAACGGCTATTGGCTGAAAAGTGCATGTGACGCCTAGTAAGCAAGGATTCAATTTCTAAACAAACCACTCTCACCGTCCAGCTCCATGGCAGCATAGCGTCACTAGGAGACTGCTCTGAGCCGTGGAATATGCAGTGTTTTGACCAAAAATGCCTTCTGGGGTAAGGAATAGGAGATACAGGCGACTGAAAGAAATTGATAGAATAGAATGGATGTCTATGAGGCGCGATGCGCGATCCTGTGTAACTGTCAACAGCAGCTAGCAACACGAGGCTAGCGATGCTCACGGCCGTTGACATTAGGACCTTTGCGAAAATTGGACTATACGGGTAAGATTGCCGCAGATCCAAGTCAATGGCGGAAAGTGACTGACCAGGATGGATCTACTGTACAGTTTACTTATAATACTGACCAGGGTGTATGTTGAAGTCATCTAGAGGAGCAGAGCTGGCCGTCTGACCGATGTGCTGCAGCGTCTGTTCGTCCAGTCCGGTGGGAGGACAGCTCATGCTCTTTGGTTCGCCCTGCGCCGTGAAGGACTCTATAGAGAGAAGAGACCGTGTGTGTGCGGCTGTGCATGTTTGTTAGGTTTAATTATTACCCAATAGTTCTCAACGGGCCTGAAAATTGAGTCCTGGCCCTAAATGGGCCCTAACTAAAAAGCCTGGCCCAACTAATTAGAATAGATTTTAGGCTCAACCTGGCCATAAAATGTCGGGTCAGGTTCGGCCTGGTCGGGTTTGGGTAGAATTTGAGAACTCTACTCATCTTCTCATCTTCATAATAGATAATTACACAGACAGACAGAATAGAACTATTACTTTTTATCATAATAAAAGAATTCACTTCCCAAGCCTGATGCTAAAATGTCAGTTCGGGCCTGGTCGGGTTCGGATAGTTTGAGAACACTAAATGGATCTGGATCCAACAGAATAACATAACAGATAAGAAATAACAATATTCTGCAACCATTTTCTGAAATATAATATATATAATATACCGTATTGTCCCGAATATAAGACGACTCTGGTTATAAGATGACCCCCATTTTTGTGGAAAAAGAAGAGCAAATGTCAAATAGTACATCCCTCGAATATAATACAACCTCATTTCTTAGATCCATTGAGATCTTATTACGTTGTAGATCTCAATGGATCTAAGATCTTAACTCTTAGATCTTATTTTATTCAGGCCAATATGGTTTCTACGGATACATCACAAATGGATACACAGAGGAATTTCCTGTCATATCAATGAAAAAATAAATAACATAAAAGCATAATAAAAGCATGTTCATACTTGTGTTTATTTATTTGTGTATTTATTTGTTAGTTTGTTTGTTTACGCACATGACATCGCGTGCACATAACAGTGCACATTAATAAACAATGAATCGACAACCAAATACATGTAAATAGGCCATATTTAGCCAGAAGCAAATATTCATCTGTAGCAGTCTCTTAAAAGTGATGATTAAACTTTAATGTACATGACACAATTTACTGTACAATGACACACAGAAATGTGTGTAGGAAAATCAATTGGAATGTCAAGAACATTGTGGAGAGAAAAAGCAAAAGGGCACAAAAAGCAAAGCAATATCCAAATGTAGTTTTTTATAGATTAGTACCTGGCCAGGGGGAGTCTAGCCACCGGCGGATGTCCAGAATCTTCTCGTCCTTGGAGCGTGTGAACGCCTCCTCACAGATCTTATCATATTTAGCAACTTCTTCCTGCAACCCAAATGAACAAGGATGGCATGATGGTTCCACATGGCCAGGCGACTGCCTCTCGCACTTTTAAAACAGAAGCTCTGATCATGAGTAAATAAAATATAAAACGGAAATGCAGCTTCCTGCTCACCACTTCCGTCTTTACAGTTCCGTAAATGTATCGTAAAATCATCTAAGCATGTACTTTGTAAATAAAATATTAAAATATGAATATATCTTAACCATTTCCCATTTGGTCCAGAGTGGCATCATTTATATACATCAATGAATTGATTGATTGATTGATTAATTGATTCATATACTTTTCAGCCTATATATATAGTATATATACTGTATATATATATATATAGTATATATACTATATATATATATATAGTATATATACTATATATATATATATATATATATATATATATATATATATATATATATATATATATATATATATATATATATATATATATATATATATATATATATATATACAACCCCAATTCCGTTGAAATTGGGACGTTGTGTAAAATGTAAATAAAAACAGAATGCATTGATTTGCAAATCGTTTTCAACATCTATTCAGTTGAATACACCACAAAGACAATATATTTAATGTTCAAACTGATAAATTTTATTGTTTTTTGAAATTATACAATCTTTTGTAAATTGATCCCTGCAACACGTACCAAAAAAGTTGGGACGGGGGCAACAAAAGCCTGGGAAAGATCATGAATGCACAAATAACGCCTGTTTGGAACATTCCACAGGTAAGCAGGTTAATTTTAAACAGTTTAATATCGTGATTGGGTATAACAGGACCATCCCAGTCGTTCACAATCAAAGATGGGGCGAGGTTCACCACTTTGTGAACAATTCTTTGAAAAAATCATCCAACGGTTTAAAAACAATGTTTCTCAACATTCAATTGCAAGGAATTTGGTGATTTCATCATCTACAGTCCATAATATAATCAAAACGTTCAAATAATCTGAAGAACTTGCTATACTAAAGCGACAAGGCCGAAAACCAACACCGAACACTTGTGACCTTTGGTCCCTCAGGTGGATCTGCATTAAAAACTGACATCATTGTGTAAAGGATATTACTGTGTGGACTCAGGAACACTCAGAAAACCCATTGTCAGTTTACATAATTTGTCGCTACACCTGCGAGTGCAAGTTAAAACTCTACCATGCAAAGCAAAGCCATACATCAGAAAGGTTGGTTTGAAAAAACAACCAGAAAAACAACCAGAAATGCCTTCTCTGGGTACAATATCATTTGAAATGGTTAGATACAAAGTGGAAAGGTGTGCTGTGTTCTGATGAGTCCACATTTCTAATGATATTGTACCCAGAGAAGACATTCTGGTTGTTTTTTCTTGTTGTTTTTTCAAACCAACCTTTCTGATATATGGCTTTGCTTTCCATGGTAGAGTTTTAACTTGCACTCGCAGGTGTAGCGACAAATTATGTAAACTGACAATGGGTTTTCTGAGTGTTCCTGAGTCCACACAGTAATATCCTTTACACAATGACGTCAGTTTTTAATGCAGATCCACCTGAGGGACCAAAGGTCACAAGTGTTCGGTGTTGGTTTTCGGCCTTGTCGCTTTAGTATAGCAAGTTCTTCAGATTATTTGAACGTTTTGATTATATTATGGACTGTAGATGATGAAATCACCAAATTCCTTGCAATTGAATGTTGAGAAACATTGTTTTTAAACCGTTGGATGATTTTCTCAAAGAATTGTTCACAAAGTGGTGAACCTCGCCCCATCTTTGATTGTGAACGACTGGGATGGTCCTGTTATACCCAATCACGATATTAAACGGTTTAAAATTAACCTGCTTACCTGTGGAATGTTCCAAACAAGCGTTATTTGTGCATTCATGACCTTTCCCAGGCTTTTGTTGCCCCCGTCCCAACTTTTTTGGTACGTGTTGCATCAATTTACAAAAGATTGTATAATTTCAAAAAACAATAAAGTTTATCAGTTTGAACATTAAATATATTGTCTTTGTGGTGTATTCAACTGAATAGAGGTTGAAAATGATTTGCAAATCAATGCATTCTGTTTTTATTTACATTTTACACAACGTCCCAATTTCAACGGAATTGGGGTTGTATATATATATATATATATATATATATATATATATATATATATATATATATATATATATATATATATATATATATATATATATATATATATATATATATATATATATATATTCCATACTCTGGATTTCGGATCCAGTTCCAGACTCTATAGAGCATTCTGTGGAGACTGTGGAATAGCCTGTCTGGCTATGTGAGACTAATTCATTACAGACACAGTGGTACACACTGGTCAGCACATTTCCTCCAGTTGTCAACAGTAGCTCATTACAACTGAGAGGATGTGGTGTTGTTAGCAAGTCCGTCGCTTCTCTCTACTGTATAGTTATAGTTTGTGAAAAGCACTGCTGGATTGTCAATAAATGACGGTCGGCGTTATGTGATTTCAACATCCCAATAATGACAGAACTCTAGCAAACCATTACTTTCTGCGTTATAGAGCTACACAGGCTACTGTAGTTATCCACACAGCTGCAGCAACACGTGTCACTTGTAACTCTTTGATTTGTCTAAAACCTGGCATCCTTGCAGGAAACAAGTAAAAATGATACATCAATTATATGGTGTCTGCTGTTAGCAGGGGCGGATTGGCACATATTTTCCCACCGGACAATTTTGCCTTTGCCAGGCCACCCTGGTTGGGGCAGCTGGTTAACCAGATGTAACTCTTTGAGAGCGTAAAAATGAAACCAAATGGACCCTTGCGGGTCCATTTGGTTTCATTTTTACACCCTCAAGAGTTAAAATATTCATCATGTGAATTAGCCCAACTAGAGACTGTAGTAGATTAATGGTCATTTTGATCTGTATGTTCCAGGCGAGCATCTAGCACATTCTAGTGCATTTTGGAAGTGCCACTGGGTGGCGCAGGCCACCGGGAAAACTCCCTGTACTCCAGATGGCCAATCCGCCCCTGGCTGTTAGGTTCAGTGTAGTGAGAATATCAGACGTGCAAACTGGTGAAGGGTATAAAAGGTGACAGTGCACGACACGTGGAAATGAGTCAGCCCTGCTCATTAATTTCCGTTAATTGAGGGTTTTCAGGGCTACCAATGAGTGTGTGAGTGTATATTATTTTTCAATATTTATAAAAACAGTTGATCTACAAGGCCACATATGAATTGCAGCTTGACATATTCAGAGCTTGTATATGTGATGGATGGCCAAAGTCCCCAAAATGCAATATTATTATTAGGCTGGACTGTCTGTAGGTGAAAGTGCTTAATTCCTTGCAGACAGCGCACATGTACACACACACACACACACACACACACACACACACACACACACACACACACACACACACACACACACACACACACACACACACACACACACACACACACACACACACACACAGTGAAAATAAACGGTGCTGGTAAAGGTTGTAAAAACGTGGGGGGGGGGGGGGGGTACTGTAGTATTCACTACAGCAGGGGTGGCCAACCGGTCACAGACTAAGAGCCACGTTTTTCACTGTGTTACTGCAAAGAGCCACATCAAACGGTCACAACGGTTATAAAACCGCCGCGACGGCCGTCACGGTCGCAAATAGGTTTCCCCTCTCCTGCCATAAGACATGTGCGTTTGTGTGCAGGTGCGCAATGCAAAGACACACTATTAAAACATATAGACATATATTTAGAAACACGGTTTACAATCCAAAAAAGTATTTGACAAGTCAAAAAACATACACCTACACCTCCACGGTGGACTAGGAATCAGTCCTTGGTCGAGTGGCTGGGCACCACTGTATAGGGCAGGGGTTTTCAACAGGTGGTTCGGGGACCACCAGTGGTCCCTGAAAGGATTCCAGGTGGTCCCCAGGCTAAATGATGTAAAGTTGGTTAGACAGAATGTAGAAGATTAATGGTATTTTTGATCTGTATGTTTGACTGTTTTGTTTTCTTTGAAATCCAGCCTGGAATTGTTGACAAAAGTAAACAAAATCTTTAGCTTTGGTGTCTGTGGAGCTAAAATGTCATCAAATGGTGCTCCTCCGTGGCTCAAATTCTGAATAAATGGTGGGGCCTGGTATAAAAAGGCTGAAAACCACTGGTATAGGGAATGCATGAGTGCGCCAGGTGGAGCGTTTTTGATGGTTCCATGTGGAAGCACCTTAAGAGCCGCATGAAACCAGCTGAAGAGCCGCATGTGGCTCACGAGCCTCAGGTTGGCCACCCCTGCACTACAGTATGTGGTCGGCAGGAACGTTGACGGTTCTGCCTCTGTGCTTTACTTATCATTTATGGGTTGTTCTTCTTTTCCTCAGAGGAAAAACCCAGCAGGCCAGTGTTGCCAACTTGGTACATTAGTCGTTATATTTAGCTTTTTTTTTAACCCCCTAGTTGCTTTTTGGCTGGTGAGTTGGGGCGAAATTGGTTGACAGATAAAACCCTTGTTGTTCACCATTTTTCCTCCTGATAGAGTCCTTCCTAGAAAGGACCATTATAGATTTGTAACTCTTGAGATTGTAAAATGAAACCAAATGGACCCGCAAGAATTACATTTAACACCTGAATTGCCTAATTTTCAAGAATCTACACATTTAGAAAATGTAGAAGAATTGCTATTTTGACCAACGTTTTGCCAGTTATTTCTCCTACATTAGTCCGAGAGACTAAACATCAAATGGTGGTCCTCCACGGCTAAAGTGCAAATTAAATAGTGTGCCCTGGTATGAAAATGGTTGAAAACCACTGCTCTAGTACATTTTGGAAGTGCCACTAGTGCATTTTGGATTTTAGCAGTTGGCAACACTGCAAGCAGGCCTCAGTACAGAAAGCCATGTGTGTCCATCACAGCGATGACTGCTGCGTGAAGCATTTCTCTGGGGTCTCCTCCATAAAACAACGCCCACGGATGGATTGTGGGCGCTATACGCGCACACAGTAGCAGTTTTCTGCGATGGAGCGTTTATTTTATTTTATTTTTTTGAGCGATGTCGTCGAGCGACCACCAGAACCTGAGGACTATTTCAACCACGTCACCACGAAGAAGCCATATATATGAAGGAGTGCTGTGAAATCCCCGGCACTAAATTGAACCTCAATGCGAAGGACTGCTGCTTCAACAAATACCAGCGGGCGTCGGGCCATATTTAAATGTGATTTAAGGCACAACGCAGGGCAGCTAGTGATGTAGCGAATAAAACGTGTGTCGTCTGCGCAGAAAGCTAGCTGCTATACAAATGTTGTCTTAGTTGTAAACGCCGTCCCACGAAAAACAAGAAGCTCTCACCTCAAAGTGCTGCAGCGTGACCACGCCCTCGGAGATCAGCTTGTCGGCGTACTTCTTCAGCACGTGGACCTGCTGGCGAATCTGCTTGTACATGAAGGGGTGGGTGAACATGGGCTCATCCATCTCGTTGTGGCCGAAGCGTCTGTAGCACACCTGGACATACGGTACGCGACACATCCTTTTAGTAATACACCTGGACATTTTTTTCATAGTAAACACACCTGCACAAGCACAGCCACAGAGGTGTGTGAATTCACTGCCTCAACAAGCCGCAGTGATCGGGATCATTGTTTCATCAAAGCTTATAGCCCAGGAATGTAGCTCAAAGTGATGCTCTAATCCCAAGAAACAAATGAGCAATCAATCAATAGCAAATAACGTTTTTTTTGTTTTATTTAACATTAATTTAACACTCTTGATGTCGCCCTGTTGGTCATATCATGGCACTACATAGCCACGATAGGGACGCCATATTGGACCTATCCGGGGATTTTCCATAGAAAGGAAGGGAGTAAGTAAACAACTAAAGACTGTAAAGACTGCTCCAGCCACAGCACTGATCTGTGTTCTCTCCTTCCAATCAGTGGTATTTTCCCCCGCGATGCAGTCAAAAATCACAATAAGGATCTAAATGGAGGGTGCTTTTTCACAAAATAATGAATTATTTTGAGAAAACCGCGCAGAAAGTTTTTTTTTTTAATTATGGGATACGAGATGAACGATACCAATCTGCCTAACAACGGCCACTCTGTAATGGTGACTCGGCGGTGTGGGCTGCTCGTTTATATACATAACTATTAGATTCGCGCCCGCTCACCTCTGGCGGAAAGAATGTTAACCCTGAAGTTACTGAAGTCTATTTTATAACTGTGAATATGAACTGACCAAGAGAAGAGGCAAAAATAAGTAACACAATATCTGCCATTAACAATAAATAAATAAACACAAGACAAATAACAGGCCAAACAATCAATCAAGGTCTTTGGGTCATGGTCCGAATGTGTAAATCAATTGTCTCACCTTCATACTCTATTTCCTACTACAACAATCAGGTCGATGGAATAGACATGGATCCTGTCATAAATAATGATATAAATATGCTCAATTATGTCATTAAGATATCATTGTGCACACGCTTACCTGGTCTCAGAACATAGTCTAACATAGTAGGTATTTTTGTTTTGTTTTGTGTGGGAAAAAATAACTAAATTCAAAAGAAGGTTATTGTGGTTAGGGCGATTTTGTTTCTGTGAAATGCATCCACTGCCGAATGTTTTTTGTGAAAGGTATTGATAATAAGAAACAGTTTTAAGGTATGATGTACATATTTCCTAAATAGAATTGCAAAAAAATAAATAACAGGTCAAACATAAAATCCTCATAAATACAATACCCACAACCGGGGAAGTTCCAAAGGAAGAACAGGAATGTCTAATAACGCCACCAATAAGAATAACGCAATTTGTCAGAGATCTATTACATTATGGTAGGGAGGAGCCCAGGCGTCCTTCGACTGACCAGGGTGTGTTAAATGAAAGGGGGAGGGGGCCAGAGATGTCCTACACTACACTATGACTGACCAGGGTGTGTTAAATGAAAGGGGGAGGGGGCCAGAGATGTCCTACACTACACTATGACTGACCAGGGTGTGTTAGAGGGAAGGGGGAGGGGGCCAGAGATGTCCTACACTACACTATGACTGACCAGGGTGTGTTAAATGAAAGGGGGAGGGGGCCAGAGATGTCCTACACTACACTATGACTGACCAGGGTGTGTTAAATGAAAGGGAGAGGGGGCCAGAGACGTCCCATACAGTCCAGACTGACCAGGTCGATGACGACATCCTTGTGGAAGGTGCTCCTCCACTCGGCGGCCACGCGGCACACGTACATGACCGCCTCCGGGTCGTCTGCGTTCACGTGGAAGATGGGCGCGTTCACCACCTTGGCCACGTCCGTGGGGTACGGGGAGGAGCGCGCCATGCGCGGGTCCGTCGTGAAGCCGATCTGAGAGGGAAGGACCATCACAAAACCATCTATTCACTAGGAATATTCTCTTAATTGTCATTCAGCACCGTGCTCCACATCTCCATCTTTTGAGACAGCTAAACCACTGCTGAACCAAAAGTGAAAGTGAAATGTGAGTGTCAACACACTATTGACATGGTGGAGAGACAATATATAACAAAAAATGCATTTTGGAGGGATGTAAGGAGGTGAATTTGAACAACACCCATTAACCCCATTCTAAGCTAATTTTGGGGTAGGGGAAACAGCCATTAGTGTTTTCACAAAATAACAACTGGGCCACTTTTTGGAAATAAATCAACTGCAAATAAAGTGAAAAAAAAACCTTTTGGGGTGGAATTCTCCTTTAACAACTCTCGTAGCGCACCTGATTGTTGACCACCACATGTATGGTCCCATGCGTGGTGTAGGAAGGCAGCTCACTCAGGTGAAAGGTCTCGTACACGACGCCTTGTCCAGCGAACGCAGCGTCTCCGTGAATCAGAATGGACATGACCTACAGTGTAAGAGGACATTCAACCCTGAATCAATGTGGACATGGCAGACTGTATGTTTGCATCTTGGTGTCGTAGACTGTATGCATCTACAACTGCCAGTACCGCAAACGCACCATGCACACATACATTCAACCCCAAATCAATATGTCCTGTAAGGTCGCTTTAAAGGTGCACAACGTATATGCTGTTGGCCTGTTGCACTTCCTCTCATTGTAGAGTGTGTGCATATGGACATCTTATTACCAGAGGGGGGGATCAGAGGGTTTTCCAAATCACCAAAATCACTTACTATACAAACTATATAAACACTAAACTGTTCATTAAAACATGCTCTTGGTCACACTGTTAATTCTATTATACACGTGCTGAGATTGGGTGTGTGACACAGACAGAAGCTGAAGAGATACGTCTGTGTATTTTACCAGATTAAACGGTCAACCAAGCATTTTAATTCCACAACACAATGCAGATCAGTCGTTACATTTGGACTGAAAGAAAATCAAATGCAAGGTGTGAGGTTCCTTGTACCTTTTTGCCCAGCGTGTCCCTTCTGTAGAACTGTTCAGCACAAGGGGGTTTATGGTGGGGTTAGGGTACCTTTTTGCCCTGTGTGTCTCCGTTGTAGAACTGTTCAGCACAAGGGGGTTTATGGTGGGGTTAGGGTACCTTTTTGCCCTGCGTGTCTCCGTTGTAGAACTGCTGGGCCTTGGTCTTGCCCTGCACCACGGGGTCCACGGCCTCCAGGTGGGACGGGTTGGCCATGAGCGACAGGGTGATGTTCCTGTCTGTCTGGCGGTTGATCCTCTCATGGTACATTCCCAGATGGTACTTCACGTCCCCGGAGCCCTAACAGCACCCAAACAATCACATCCACACAGACTGTTTCATGCTTGTTTCCAGAGCGAGGTGCAGAACAGTCGTTCAGCAAAGCTAGTAGAACCCCATTAGAAAATAAATATCAAGAAGGCACCATAAGAGAGGATTGTTAAGGCTCTAGTAGTGAGTGTCACTGATTTATATTTCAAGGACCCCCAGGTTTGATCTGAATTAGGCTATGGACCCCAATGTATATTGTAAATTAAATGTTCATTTAACTCTGAGAGTGTACAAAATACTGTACACTCTGTAAGATTCAACCTCATAAGGGTCCATTTGGTTTCTAATAAGAATTTAGCTGAGTACCCCCTGGAACTCTCTTTGAGAACCACTGATGTAGAACACTAAGCAAATCCTTTGTCAAACCATCAATAAACCTTGGCAACAGTGTGTGACTCGAATGCAACCACCCTCATCTTCAGTGGTCAATAGGTAGTACTAAAAACACTCAGACATAGAGAAAGCAACACACACATGTGCACCGCTCAAAAATATTTCAAGTGATGTAGGGACTAAAAGAAACAAACCTATGATTTTACTGAGCATCATGAAGGTACTGAAAGACCCACCCACCCACCTCAGCTCAGACATCAACAACATTATGACAATTACAAAAACTATAATAATTGTCCATGCAAAAATCACCTGGGTTTAGTGTTCTGGGGCTAAGCAGTTCCTATACCTCGTCAGTAGACTCCAGATGCTGATCAAACTGACAGAAGATCTGATCCAGTTCCTTGCGCACCACGTTGGCCAAGACGTTCAGACGACCCCTTCATTGTGGAAGATGGTGGTGATGGTAGGACAACAGACAACATGAATATGGTGGCACGACACAATAGATGTATGAAAGTAGCATGAACACGGTGGTAGGACAATAGATGTATCAGTGCATCATGAAGATGTTACGCATCACAATACATGGTTGACGATACAATACATGGACATACATTGAGGTAATTCTGGCAATACGATTCGATACAATTATTGAAATCGATAGAGTAACTATTTAAAATACATTGACAAACTAAGTAATTAAACCACTTCTTTTCTTTTTCTTTTAGAAAATGCTAAATTTGAAACATAGTCAATGTTGCCGTTTTCATTTTGATATACTTCGATTCTTAAAATTAAAAATGGATTTTTCGATGCAGCTATGCTAGGGTCTAGGGTCAGCAGGTGTATGGCGGTACCGGTGAGGCATGCCCATGATGACGCTCTCGATGCCGTCAGAGCTGGACTTGTCAATGATCATCTTCAGAGCGGGGATGAGGACCTCACAGCCCTCCAGACCAAAACGCTTCTCTGAGGACCACTTCCTGGCCAGGAAGTCCTCGAACCTGCTCACACATAAAAACACAAGGTAGGCAGAGTGAATGAAGGCTTCAAGGCATTAAGCACAGACTTCAGAAGTTTTTTTCCCACACCAAAGTCTGTTATTTACTGTATTGTGTGTCAGAACTGCACACACACACAGACAACAGAGTCTTGGATGGACTCAATGGAAGCCCCCCTGGACTCACTTGTAATTGAAGGGTCATGAGGTCAGCACAACTGACGGACCCTGACCTTGTGTCCTCTGTAGATGCTGCTTAACTTATGCTTCTGTTTTGACTGGTGTTTTCAATACACTCATCCCTTTTCTAAAAATGTCAGTCAGTAGGTGATGGTTTCTGACCGTGTGGACCTGACCAGCCTGGCCAGCAGTCTTCTCTTCTCATCGACGGTGAGCTGCTTGATGCCAGGCGTCTCGAACCTCTGCCGGATCCACTGGCACTGCTCCACGTTGTTGATGAACATGAACTCCACGCCGATGTGTCCGCAGTACGCCGACTAGTGGGACGAAACTCAAGTGGTCAGATCGCCTATAGGATGACGTTGAACAAGTAATAATCTGCCTCTTTTATGTCACTTAAAGGTAGGAGAAGTGATTTCACTTTATTCAGATTATTTTTCATCTTCTTTTTGGCTACTCCTCCCTACTATAGAGTGTGGTGAGTATATAGGGACTTCTGGGGGCAATAAACCATAGTTTATAGGCAGAGGGTTTTCCAAATCACCAAAGTCACTTACTATACATTTAATTAAAGTTGTAGCACTTTGAGATTCTCGCATTTGTATTTTTAGGTTCTTGAAGTTATTAATTTATGGATGGAATATTATTAGTCTATATATCATTGATCGTGTAATTTTATCTCTGCCTCTGTCTTGGGCTGGTAGCTATGGATCTGCATGTCTTAATGACTGTTAGTATTGGCATCTGCATTTTGGTGGAATATTGAAAAAAAATTACCCTTGTTTGTGCCAAATCTGGGTTGTACATGGTTTGTTGAACTCCCTCTGGTGTTGTGGGAGTGGACTTTGTTGACATTAGGGAAGGCTTTTGACAGATATGTCCATACACCTAGGGCCTATATCACGAAACTTGGATTATGGATTAAGCCAGGATTTAATGTGTGTCCTCGTTTAGCATATCCTGGATCAGCGCTTAAATGGTTTCATGGAAACCGGTTAATCTTGCCAGATTATCTTGACCAGCTAACCTGGATATATTGAGGCTTGATTCAGTTTCATGACAACACTGCCACACTAGTTACAATGGATATGCTGTGCCCTCCCCTATCCTCCCCTCCCCTCCCCCTTATGGTGCCCCAGGCAACTGCCGAATCTACCTAATGGCAAAAACGCCGCTGCACACACACACACACACACACACACACACACACACACACACACACACACACACACACACACACACACACACACACACACACACACACACACACACACACACACACACACACACACACACACACACACACACACACACACACATTTGAGTACCTGCAGTTGGTGTATGATCTCCCTCAGGGGCAGGGTGGTCTGCTGTCCTCCGATGAAGGTGGTGTGAGGCAGCTGGAAGGTCTTGTCCAGGTCCCTCTCATCCAGACCATAGAGACCTGTGTGGACGGACAGTCAGTCACACAGTGGTCAGCACTCAACATGTTACACTTCAATGGAAATATCAATACACTGCAATATAGAAATACTCTGTTAAAGGGACATTTCACAGCTTTTGCAAAGACACCATGTGTTACTGACATTTAGAAGATTTAGAACACGTTACTGGGGGTGTGTGTGCAATGTGGTTTTACCCATATGGAAAATATTTTATATGTGACCTCTTGAAAGTGGCACCTTTCATATAAGAGAATAAAGTTAATATAAGATCCATAGTATTTTTTTCTGAAACATACAGTATATGAAAACAGAGAGGACTGCCGAAGCAGAGAACCCGCAACACTCCATGGTATGAATATCCTTCGAGGTGCAAGGCTCAAAAATGCAATGTCAAAAAGAGAGAAAAATGCCAGCACTCAATAGATGTGTGCAGCAACGAACGCGTTTCGACAACAAAGGTCTACTCAGCGTTGTAGGAAGACCTTTGTTGTCCATTCCAATTTTGGAGGTCTGGCTCCTGGACTAAAAAGAACTGAACATTTTCCTTTGAGTAAAAATAGAAAATTAGTGCCATCAAAATGTACTTAAGGTTGGCTACCAAATGTAAAAGTACCCATTATGCCCCATTTTACGTTTTCACAAAAAAAAAATTTTGATAGCCGATCTACAAGCTTGTAGCACTGAGAGCATTGTGAGCTTGTAGATCGGCTATTTCCAAAATGAAGTAGTTAATATATGTTGTGAATCAATGGCCCAGTGGGGTGGGGGGGACATAAGGTATTCTTTCCCCCTAAATATTTATGTGCGAAGGCAGCGTTTAGTGCCTGGCTGGCAGCGCAGCACTTCCACCAGCTCTTGGGAGTAATCGATGCCTCCCGAGTATTACTCAGAGAACTAAATTATCTCCTGTGAGCTGAGAGAGCCGGTGCATGTGTCCAGTGGACTATATGGAGACTAATGTTGAGCCCAGAGGGACTTTTATGCTGAAATTTACAACATTAAGCAAGCATCCGCCAATGTACATTTCACTACTAGTATCTACCAAGACCCAGCCACCAGCCAATAGGAAGCATCGTGGCAAGTAGAGCTTGGAAATTAGACCCGTCTGAACTGAAATGCAGCTCTCCAGGTGGGAGAGCGATGGGAGAGCGAGGGACGGTCTACACTGAGCTATACTACACGCAACACATGGACTGTTTGTTTATAATTCGTCGCTCAGCTCCGCCACTTTACTGCTATGTGGCTTATTTCTACCATATAATGTGTTTGGATTATATATTCTAACGTGATGATTGAGTTTAAACTGAGTAATACACTGTTTGGAAGTAATTAAAAATCATTTTTCATGGAGTTTTGACATAAGAATACACAAAAAGTGAAAGTTTTCACCTGTTTTGGGCATGCATTGTCGGGCCCAAGAGTAGCTACACTATGTGAACCTGCTGCTCGATCCTGATTGGAGGAGAATTCACCCTCCACCTGGGGAACTTTTATTAGCTCCTCTGCTAACGTGGGGGAGGGGGAAACTCCATATATGGTCTGCACACCTTATAATAGAGCATTTTAACAGAAAAAAATTGGGGGTGATATCTGACAAAAGTGAAATCACTTCCCCTACCTTTAAATAAAGGACTATAAAACAAACTTACTAGGTGGACAAAATATATCCCCCCAAGGAATAAAATATGAACTATTTTTACACTAAGGAACATATTATATTTGTTTTAAATGTAAATGTTCTAGTTATAGAGGGCAAATGACTCTGACTGGAAGTCAGAGCATGTTTTATGTTTTATAAGACTTATATTACATTGCGACATGCTTCTGAAACAAAACAGCACCCATGCCATGTGTGTACAGGTTTTTCTCTGCTGCCCGACCCGAGCCCATGCACCTGAGGGCAGCTGGTCATGCTCAACTTCCCGAGGCAGCATGAGAGGAGACAGGTGCAAATCACATTACTGACCACCAGGGCACGCGGATGTAACTTTTCCCAATTGGGGGGGCAGGAGGAAATGCTATGGGGGCGGCTTCATCGATGAAGCCGCACCCATACCAATTTTGTGTACAGGACAAAAGGCAAGTATAAGCACCAATAATAACATCAGTTGTTGATAAAGTTGCAACAGGCACGCAGCATGCATAAAGCTAAAGGTCTGACTCAGAGAGTTTTCTGTTTTCGATGATGAAATGCTGTTGGTTTAATGGTGCCACAACTGTAGTTACTTACTTACGTAGCAGTAGTAGTGTTTCAAATCATTTTAAATATAAGCACTTTAATTTGAAGCATCTTTGGTTGTTTTGCATGCCATTGTGCTAGTTGGGGCAGATGGGTCATTTAGGGGGCATTGCCCCCCCATACCCATGCTTAGATCCGCGCCTGCTAACCACGCAAGCACGGGCCCAAGAACAGAGCCCTGGCCAGGGCGGACTCACCTGACCAAATATGGTGTTACCGCGAGCGCCATTAGCTTTCATTAGGGAGCTTATAGCCCTGGTCTGACAATACATAACACCGGACCATGTCCTGCACTGACACACAATGATCTTTAGATAGCTAACAACCGGCATGCGGCGACCCACAGATATAAGTCTCTCTCTCTCTCTCTCTCTGTTTAGTAGCTATTACTCTAGCCTTCGATCGGTAGCGTTATCCCGCGACCCTCAGTGCGCTAAATGAAATGGAGAATGACAGCGGCGAGTTCTGAGATTAATGGCCAACATTAGGGCTGAGCCAACCTGCACCCGTCCGTTGTATGGCTCTGGGCTGGGCTAGGGTCTGGAGCTACGCACACAGCTAATACTTATTATACGTATACTGTATATATACAGGACTTATATACAGTATATATAAACCAACCTCTGGTTAGCCTCAAATTGCCTGCCTCTGTGTGAGAGGATGTCTAACACGTCTGGCAATGGTTGAAATCCAGAGTGCTAATTGGACTCTGAGAGAGCACAAATAGGTCCATTTGGTTTGATCTGTACTCTGTCACTGTTAATAGTAAATTGAACATTCAGGGTTTTATCGTGCGCAGCTGTGTGTGTGTGTGTGTGTGTGTGTGTGTGCGCGTGCGCACCTGCCTGCGCGTGTGCACATTGGTTGCCATAAAACTTTCCAGGCCTTTGTACTAGCAACATTGTAAGATAAATTTATAATGCAACAGTTACAAGCTGCCAATAAAATATTGCTGTGGCAAACCAAATAAAAAGGTGTGAAATGGAGATCTGGATTGTAAATATGGACAGAGATTGGCATGACGACATGACACCCTTAAAACTCGTAAAAATGTACTTTGAGTTAATTATAAATGAAGGAGCCTCATCTCCTCCATAAGTAGAAGGCTCATCTCCATATATATACAGTACATACATACATACACGCTGTGTGTGCAAACAAAGCCATGTGCCTTCGGATAGGTGTGGAATAAATGTTTAAAAAGATGCACAGCAAGACTCCCATGAGGTGTGCAACAATAGAATCAAGGTGAAAACCAAGGCCTGTAGGGGTTAACGCTCGCACTGTGTAAACAGCTATAATTAACGTTGCTTTATATAGTTAAAAGGCAGGATTTTGAAGATAAAACACCAACGTAAACCCTTTGTCTAATAAGCTTATATTGCTATACCAGGAGATCTATTTTCATGATTTTAATATGTCAATTAAGGCCTTATGTGCCACCATGCACAAAGTAGATAGGTAATATATCAATTTAATCCCAATCGAATTGTCTTAAAATCCGAATTCATCCCATTTTATACTCTCATAATATAGTTCTCGAAGAAATACTAGTCAGAGGGTGGCAGTAATGTACGCGCTTCACCAAAAAGCACCAAAGAGTTTGACCACTTCATCGGAACATCACAACCTGTTCGATGTGATCATAATTATTATAAAGATAAATTTAAACCAAGCCAATAATAAAGCAGTGATTGTTGGATCATTGAATCATTTCTAAGTGAGCTTGAGCCACTGATATCCGGTCAGGATAAAAACATACTAACAGACTCAAATTAAATCATTGGGGATTAAATAATGACGTCAATTACGCCAACAGGAGTGGTGGATTAATTTAATTATTAATTTAATTATGCCACTGGGATTTATTTAGTTGTAGTTCCTTTTTTGCACAATGACCACAAACGCCTGTGAACAGAGAGGGCCTACAGTACTGTACCTACCCAGGTTGTGGGGGTTGGTGATGAGTTCTGCTGGAACGCAGGCGTCCAGGTCAGCTTCCAGGATCCCCAGAGGGTCCAGCTGAGCTGCGTGGTGACCACGGATCTACACACACACACACACACACACACACACACACACACACACAACACACACACACACACACACACACACACACACACACACCACACACACACACACACACACACACACACACACACACACACACACAGAGAGAGAGAGAGAGAGAGAGAGAGAGAGATACCCACATCACATACAATACATGCGTACACACGTGCACAGGCCTTGATATATTGAAATTTATTTAAAGGATAAGCCCCTTGAATGCGTTATATGTCGTTTTAGGCGTGGTCCTCGGACATAACACGATGCAAATGCAATGCTACACAATGGTACTAAAACAGTCGACCGTTTTCACTTGCAACTAATTCATAACAGTCACAACTAATTTATGCCAACAGTTGTGGCAATGTTTGGCCGCCGGTCGCCTTTAGCCAACGGGCACAACCGTTTTTTACCGGTCGTGATGACCGACGGGGGCAAATTGATTTCACTGTCTCTCATTTTCAGAGTGCAACACCTGAGTGAAACCAAACATTACAGGATATCTTCTCCACTACTCCCATCCTGATATTTGAGTCTTTTTTCTATTCAACGAGATTGACAATATATTTATTCTCAGTCTGAGTCCTCATAGCTTTGTTTTCATGAGTGATAAAAGGTAGTCCACAAAGGTAGTCCATAATTTTAGCTGACAAAATCAACACTGCCAGCCAGCTGTGGCCAGCTCAACAGACAGACAGGGACAGACAGACAGACAGACAGACAGACAGACAGACAGACAGACAGACAGACAGACAGACAGACAGACAGACAGACAGACAGACAGACAGACAGGGATGCAGACAGACAGACATGGTGGAAGCGAACAGACAGTGATGTAAGCAGAGTGACACAAGGAGACATAACCGTGATGAGTTCATTCTATGGTTTTACAGTCAGTGGGCCTATAAACAGAACACACTGAAGGAAAGGTCGCCATTACCCAGAGAAGATGCCCCTTGGGAGTGTAGCTTTATGTTTGTTCACTGAACACACACACACACACACACACACACACACACACACACACACACACACACACACACACACACACACACACACACCACACACACACACAGGCATGAACTTGTACGCAAACTAGGCATGCATGCACACTTCAAGAACACATAACACACACACTCTCCCAGAAGGCTTGCACCAAGCTGGGAATAAAGTGACGGCTTTGCCAAAAGACAGAATTTAATAAATCCCTCGGATACTTCCACTAATTAATTAGAGGGCGAGGGGAAACGTTACCACCTGTTTTGTTTAAGTAGTCTCTTTGATAATTCTATTTTCAAAATGCGCCCCGGCTAAGTAGGTTAGAGTTAATCTGCCAATTTGCATAACCTCGTGCTGGTGCGGTGACAAACAAATCGTGGATTCCTTTTAATGCAGAGGAGCAGCGTATACAATATTCACACAGCCCTCGCCGGCTGCCAGCTGCGAGAGCTCTTGACAAGTCAACTGAACCCTGCCTGATACCGTTTGTGTAGTTACTGTACTTACATTACTATACAGAGCATTTTGCCTGGCTAGATGACACCATCCCTGATCGATTATTTATACACATTTACAAACGTTGTACTACATACGGCTTTCAATACTTAAAAAACCCCAGCATGTGTTTGTGTATTCTGGGGAGATGTTTGCTGAACGTATTGTGGCATACAGGTTCACAATGTGTCACAGGCACATTAGCCTCGACAGCCAGGCTTTCATGTGGATGTGGCGTAGCACAGCACCAGAGGGGCAGGGGAAGGGGCCAGGGATGGCGACACGTTGGTGAGATCAAATCAGATCTAGCGGCCCGTCTGAGCCGGTTCCCACCCCTCTAAGGTCAAAATGATTTCAGGTTAGGCCAGGATCCAGGCACGTTTGTGAGCGAAAATCCCGCTGACCGTATGTGTAGCGTGCAAATGTACTAAAATGCATTTACTACACAAATGTACTGAATGCTACTCCATTATTGCCACTAGAGGAAAAAAACGTTTTGGGAAGATCTGGTCCAGGCAAGCGTTGTCCTACAGTACCTGATAGGCCCGTATGAGCGTGTGCACGGCCAGGTGGTCCTCCACAATCTTCTCTGCAGTGTCAGGGGTCTGCGACATGGCTCTGGCCTGCAGTAACGAGGAGGGGAGCCGTCTCTTGTCCGTCTGGCCGGCCGGAGCGGCAGCATGGGCACTGCGGAAGTACGCATCCCAGGACTATAACGGGACACAGTCAGTCATCAGGTAGGGACACTTTCATCGGTTTACAAGTAGGCAAGAGAAAACACTCAGTAAGCACAGTCAGGACCAGTACGAATTAGTGTCGTCTTGATTGTGTCCAGATCTTAGAGTATGCTAGAGAGAACACCCTGAGGAAACCTTGAGGCGAAATGGACATAGTGGCCAAAGTTGAGAATGCAGTTTGAGAGCATGGGGCCAGTAACATGAACACGGAATAGGCTCCGCCCCCTCCATAGCTCTCCGCTCTGACGCACGCACACGCACGCGCGCCGATCGTGCATGAGGTCGTCCGCGTTCATGTTCTCGGCCCCATTTTCCCAGAATGCACTCTGGCTTTTCCCCTGGAAATAGGAGTGAAATCGCCTCATGCGCTGAGTGAGCAACTCAATGCAAGTGGATGAGAGGGGAGCTCGGGTGTTCTCTCTATTTAATATATACTCTAAGGTCCAGATCAAGGTAGCCTCGACAGCCAGGCTTTCATTTTTTTCTGTGCTACACGGAAAGTGAAAGCCTGCGCTAACCACGGTGGCCTAGAAGTGGGAGTCAACCTTTCAGGGTGGGCGTCGCTCCAAATGATGTAGCACAGCAGTGGAGGGGCGGCGGAGGGGCCGGGGATGATGACCAGGGGCGGCCTTAAGGATCTGGGGGCCCCTTGCATGACGTCATCATATTAATAATTAAATAAAAGATCGATTATTAACTATAAAACAACGGCCGCGTTTGGTCCGCGCGCCGGCCCATTTTGGTCCACGGCCCATATGTTGCACATCATAGCCTTGCAGGCAGCAAAGCCTCCTCCTATGACACAAGGAAGCGACAACAACAAAAGCATGGAGCTCTGAGCTGCGCACTTTTCGATCCGCGATGCAGGCTTCTCTTGTGTCGCGTCTCATACGACATGCGCCTCTTGTCATGGATAACAGCCAGGGGCAGGGAGAAGGCTCTGGGGAGACCCGGAGAAGTGGCATTGTCCCTTGTGTTGGTGCGGATACAGACGGACAGGACAGCCTGTTTACTGCGCCGAGCCACCGTCAACTTTTAGATGTGTACAATGATAACACGTGGGTTCTATACGCCTTTTTCTCTATACACCATTTTCTCTAAAGTCCAAATAATACTGTCCCCCGTCCCCGGACCACTTTTGATAATCATAAACCACCGGTTGTGACAAAAGCAGCAAAACTCCTTTCTTTCTCTCTGGCTCCGTGTCGTCTGTGTGTGTGTGTGTGTGAGAGAGAGAGGGGGCTAATGGGCGTTCCAATCAGTGTTGCCAACTGCCAAAATCCAAAATGCACTAGTGACACTTCCAAAATGCACTAGAATGCGCTAGAACGTGGTTTTCAACCATTTTCATACCTGGGCCCACTATTTATTCTCCATTTTAGCCACCGCCATTTGATCTTGAGTTTCGTCTCTCAGACTGCAGATTCTTGAAAATTTGGTAATTCAGGTGTTTAAACATAATTTAACTCTTGAGAGTGTAAAATGAAACCAAATGGACCCTTACGGGTCCCATTTGGTATTATTTTACGATCTCAAGAGTTACAGATCTATAAGGTTCCATTTGGTTACCAATGGTCCTTTCTAGGAAGGAAGGAGGACTATATCATAGGAGGCGCCTGTCAATCACTTTCGCCCAAACGCACCAGCAAAAACGCACAAGAGTTTCCGCCAGGAGTTTTTCACTCATTTTAGTGCTTGGGGGTCTAGAAAAAAAGCTAATATAGTGACAAATGCGCCAAGTTGGCAACACTGGTTCCAATGCACTGATGCAGCTGCTACACTACACCGTACGACGGTGCGTAACCGAGAAGTAGGCTACATTCTCCGCAACTATAAATGAACGCAAACCATATATGTGTCCCAGCACCACCCAGGTTGAGTCTTTGAGGAAATTCTCATTTTTGTTTTATCATGTCATGTGAAAGCAGAGAGTCATAGCTACAGTTTGACATATTGGTTGTGCAATTTGACCCACCAGTTTTTGAGATATGGTTTATAGAGTAATGTCTTGCAGAGAAACAGGAATTTGAGAATTTGGCTTTTAAAGATGTAGTTCTTGGTCTGGGCATTGAGGGGGGCGCTGTTTCCTCTTCTTAACTGAACAGTTGAACAGTTTGGGCATGAGAACACCTCCTCAATACTGGGGGGGCATTGTTGAGTCAAGGTGTTTGAATAGTAGCCTAATAATAGTAGCTAAAATGAATATAGTAATACATTTCGCCTTTATACGGCTATTTTTACTTTAAAAGGATACTTATACATAGTAACCATTATACAAGTGTACATGGTGAAACACAACTCTATTGTCGTGAAGTTGTGTTTCACCATGCTAATGTTTTTTTCCCCCAGACCTCCATTTCTAGGAAAAAAGGTATATTGACAGTAACAGAAAATGGGTAGAATTCCCCTTTAACTAGTGTCCATTCATACAGTGGTTAATGCATATTAAATTAAGTATTTGCTTTTGTTGTATTGATCTAGTGGTTCACAATGTGTTAATGTCCCACTTTCAAGAAGTTGACAATGGCCAGAGCCTATCCCAGATGTTCACAACAACAGCTTCTCTTGTTCCAAAATGTTTAAAACGTAATCTATTAAACAACATAACGTGGTTAATGTTCATAATGTACTGCACTTTGGTTCTTATTAAGTTTACAAATAACGCGACTCTTATTTTTATTATTTACCGCGGGTATGTTGTATAAACTTGTATTGAGAATGGGTCAACAAATAAAGACAAGTCCTGGACCGAAAGTAGGTCTATGCAGAAATGCATTGAACTCAGCAACGGTCCACCTAGATCTCTTTATTTTAGATCGTTTTGTAGTAATAATAAAAGATAAACATCCAGAGACTTTAGTTGTTTGTCTTATTTGCGCCGCCCTCGTTGTATAGAACGTATTTCCAACTCCAACTTGACTCTCTTCTCTCTCCGTCTGTTCTCTGTTGTTGCCAAGTATTTGGAGAGAAGTAAGCCAATAACGCCAAAAAGTCCAATAATATTGTATAGTTGAAAAATACTACTAGGCATCCGGGTTTTTATAGTTAACTAAAACTAACGAAAAAACGATAACTTTTTTCTTAAAGTAAAAACTAGTAGGGAAAAAAAACAATTAAAACTAAAGTAGAATGAAAAAGCCATAACTATAATAACCCTGCTAGGCACATGTACTGTATGTCTATAATTAATAGTATGCTGTGCAAGAATGCCAACAGTAGCCTACTACAGTTCAATTGTTATGGACATTGAGTACATTGGCCAATTTGCAGGTACTACACGTTTTTTTTTTTTTTTTTTAAGATAACCATCCCCACAGTCCATTGTTTGTATGCATGAATGGAACAACAACAATAATTGTGATGCATTATCATTATAAATACTATGTATCTAGGGTGATTTTTTGCCATTATTATACAATCACACATAGTAGTCACCAGAAACAGATGAGGATAATATCCAATAAAATGTTGGTTAACATGGACGGAAAACAAGCCAACAAGCCAACATGGCAACCCTTTGTCTGTTTTCCTCTGAGAATAGTGACGTAGTTCCGGCTCTAAAAAAACGCCACGAAGAAGAACCCGAATGTTTTGATATTTTATACATGGATTTACTAACAGAACGTCGCTACTAATAGGTTATGTGGAATGCCACCTGGCTGTTATTTGAGCTCAAAATCACGCGAAGTCCGCGTTCTGTTGATGACGGCGGGCATCGCATATTTACAGAACTAGAGGCACTTATCAGATTACAACCGTTAGCATTTTAAGCTAATTAAGCTAACGGCCCGATCGCGGCCCGGAGGAATGAGGTAATAATGGTCAGAACTGTCATTACAGTTCACATTAATTCAATTATAACATGTTTACACGGCGTTTTAAGGTCTAACATTCACCTCATGTATGCTTTAGTATGAAACAACTAATAAAGTTGCTTCAGGTCATTTTTCACAGATAATAAAAATTCAGAGAAAATCAAGCTTAGACCCCTCTACTGACAACTTCATTTCCCCGAGATGACTCAACGTGGGTGGAGTTTAGTCACATATACAGTAGTGTATAAATCGTGGGGCCCCTGGAGGCTCGAGGGGGCCCTAGGGAGGCTCGGGGCCCTTGCAATTGCAAGGGTTGCTATGTCCTTAAGGCCGCCTGTGATGATGACACCTTGGTGAGATCAGATCAGATCATCTGCCGTCCAAATTTGGGCAGCACCGCGCCCCCCAGGCCAAAATCTTTTTAGGTTCAAATCTGCACCAGAATATCACCTGATTTCAACCGACACAAATCCTGTGCTCTAAAGACAGATGCCGCTGGATGAATCAGAGAGAGTGCGATTGAGGCCAGACTAACTTAAATCAGTCATAACTTGTCAGATCTGGCCTAGAATAAGGTTTATTATTTCAACTGGTGAAGACGTCCTGGAAATGACATAAAGGCCATCCCCACATGGGCTGTGATCTGGCCTAGTCTTGGACGTCACCAGAGTAACTGGAGGACATCATAGTAACGCCACTGGTGGACTCTGATCACAGCCCATATGGGGATGATCTTTACGTCATTTCCAGGATTTACCAGTTAAAGGTAGGGTAAGTGATTTGAAATTAATTGTGTAGTACCAGCCTGGTGCACTAGGGGCGCCTAAGAATATCTACACTATGTGAACCTGCTGCTCGATCCTGATTGGAGGAGAATTCACCCTCCACCAGGGGAACTTTTATTAGCTCCTCTGCTAACGTGGGGGAGGGGGAAACTCCATATATGGTCTGCACACCTTATAATAGAGCATTTTGACAGAAAAAAAAATATTTTTGGGTGATATCTGACAAAAGTGAAATCACTTCCCCTACCTTTAAAATAATCAAGCTTATTCTGGCTCAGATTACTAGTTGGCCAGATTACTGGTTATGATTGATTTAAGTTAGTCTGGCCTCAATCTGACTCTTCCTGATTCATCCAGGGACGTCCGTTTAGTGGACAGGACTTGTGTTGGTTGAAATCAGATGACATTCTGGAGCAGATTTGACTAGTCTTGGATTGACTTGATCTGAACACTATCAAGACGTCACTAATTGGTCCGAGGCCGTGCTTACACTGGGTAGAGTTGTTGTTGCTCTCTTCTGACATTCCACACCTTGGGAATCGGGAGTAAAAAAGGAGTGTATAGGCCTAGTGATCATGCCATCATTCACCTCATGAACATTGGTGTGGTCCTCCAGCCAGGAGGAGTACATCTGCTCCACGTAGCCGGAGCTGCTGGCCAGGGAAGAGGGGACAACGGCAGCCTCAGAGGAGCAGCTTCTCCTGGGGGCGTCAAACACACGCCTGGTGGTGGTGGTGGTGGAGAGCCCTTTTCCTCCAGACAGTCGCAGCCATCGGAGACCCCACGGACTCTGCAGGACCCCCACTAACACACGCAACTGACTCATGGCTGGGTGGGGGAGGGAGAGAGAAAACTTTGTTGATGGACAGACTTAAATAAATGGAAAGATTATAGCCTTCATATCACATTTTCAGCAACAACATACGTTAATATGGTAACACAATGCTCACCATATAGTTCTGTAAGTGTCTCACCGCTCAGTACATCCCTCTGTTTTTACTAACTACGTTGATTAGGTTTAGAACGTTTTTGCTGTGGTTAAGCTTTAAAGGACAACATTGTTTTGTTTTTTCAGCCAGGGTTCATGTTTTAGGTTGTTGTTAGAGAAAGTAAAAGATGTGTGTGTCAGTGTGTTTACATTCTTTGCTTTCTCTAGATTTAGGGATTTTAGTAGTAGTATGAGAGGAGGAGACATTCAAACATAGTCCTAAATACATATTTGTTTACGAAGTTTTCAAGCGATTTCTTTTTTTATTATTATCTACTACAGTCCTAATAAACCCCAGGAAATTATAACTGAGCACAGAAATTCACATGATCTACTGAATGTGAAGGAGGCGGCACTCTGCAATGCACATTTGCACATGCATGCCTGACTCTGAGGCTCTTTATGAATTCAAGTCTTCCCAGCATGTGGAATTGATAGATTTTTTTTTCCTGAATTGCATTGAAGACTCCAATGTAAACAAGCATATAGTAGCCTACATTCCTGGGTGCGTGTTTGTTTGTTCTCAGCAGACCTGGTCTTGGCCCGTAATGTTTTGGGTGAACAACTTTGGTCTCACCAACACAAACAAAGGAACCCCATAAGTGTATTATAAGTGTATTCTGTTGTAGCTGTTCCTATATGCTATATCAGGGGTTTTCAACCTTTTTCATCCCAGGACCCACCATTTATTCAGCATTTGAGCCACGGACCACCATTACAGGACACTTTAGCCTCACAGACCCCAAATCTAAAGATTTATTTTGCTTTTGTCCACAATTCCAGGTTGGATTTGGGAAACAAAACAGACAAACGTACATATCAAATTGACTATTAATCTTCTAGTTGTGTAGAGTTGGGCTAATTCACATGGTGAATATTTTAACTCTTGAGAGTGTAAAAATGAAACCAAATGGACCCACAAGGGTCCATTTGGTTTCATTTTTACATTCTCAAGAGTTACATCTGGTTAAACAACTTAGCTGGGGACCACCTGGAACCTTTTCAAGGACCACAGGTGGTCCCCGGACCACCTGTTGAAAACCCCTGTGCTATATGTTTACAGTGCATTTCCCTGCTGTTTATTATGAAGCTATACTCTTAGCTCTGGTCCAGAGCTCCACTGCTTCTGAGTCTGACTTGCATTGGAAGTCAAACTCAGAACAGTGGAGCTCTGGACCAGAGCTACTATACTCTGTACAATAGCCAAGTAAGCCAACTGTAGTGACAGCAGCTGCCATGGCAGCCCGCAGTAACATTCAGTCTACCTACTGTAGTAACAGGTGGCATGCTATTCGTTGCTTTTGTATTGTTAAAAACAAACGCAATTATGTCGCACGTTACGCATATTATAGTATGAGGAAAGAGCGTAGCTAAAGCAAACAGCGCTGTAAGGGACGGCCTGTGCAGTACTGCTCTCTGGTAGCGGAGCAACCGCAAACAAAACGCGAATCGGAATAGTAATGTTAAAGCGGCCGTGCACGCTGCACTATCTGTTAAAATGAATTGAGTTCCTTCTCGCATAGTTGTAGAGGCGTTTCTCACCTTTTCTTTTCCTGCAAAAAAGTGGGATGTTATGTTATCCGTAAAACAGCGACGCACATCAGTACCTAAACATTGCCATTTGATTCTCTGTGTTAAGGTGCATGCATGCCCTCTGTAACCGCTTAATCCCTCAACGTCAACATCAAATCCTCATAATCTCCCCATAGGCTGTGTGTGCAGACTAGTCCTGGCTGGTAGCCTAGTAATGTCGCTCCCACAGAACAGGAGGTGCGCGTTCTTTAAAATATCACCCAACTGGGAAATGTTCTGTTGTTTAGGTTAGGTGGCGTACCTTTACCTCTGTTTTATGTGGAAAGAAGAGGGGGTTTAGCCAGCCAGGTGCAGACAGTAGGCCTATTACAGCACTAACAGCAGTGAGGTGAAGGTAGGGTGACCAGATGTCCCTCTTTGCGTGGGACAGTCCCTCATTTTCAAGATTTTTGAAGCGTCCCACAAATTGAGACTCTGTCCCACATTGTGACTGACAGACATCAGTGTTCAAAATGCCCTAATAATTTGTAGTGCCCTAATAGTTGGATTTCATCATTTCTTGCTATGTTTTTTTTAAATAATTCCCACATGTGGTACCACTATATTTCCACACTCACTCTAGAGAGGCCACATCGCATACTGTCGTATCAAAAATAGCTGATCTACGATCTCAAAACGCGTCGCAGTGCGACACGTTTTGAGATCGTAGATCAGCTATTTTTGATTTTAGATCAGCTGTTTTTGCTGTGTGAAATGGAATCTTGAACGGGACATTTTGTCCCGTTTCCACACTCCACTTGTCCCACACATGCAACACTTCTGTCCCTCAAATGAACAGTTTGGACCTGGTCACCCTAGGTGAAGGTAACTCCGAACTCGCATCCAGAAGGTGTACTACTGACACACTACTAACATCCCCTCACTACTACCACTACCTGCCACGCGATCAGGTTATGCTTGTGCTGCTGTGGTAACTGCACGTAGCTCTGGTCCATAGCTCCCGTGAATGCATGATTTTGCCCATACAGTAGGCCTAGCTAGCTAGTAGCTACCATAGATAACTTATAGGACGTCGAATGTAGGCTACTACAAACTTTTAGTGCTTAAAGTGTGTGTGTGTGGGGGGGGGGGGGGGGGGGGGGGGGGGTTGCCATGATGTACTTCCAAAAGTAGACAAGAAAAAAAAAAGTTCCAGTGATTAAAAAATTGAAAATGCAATTTAGGCTTATGTGCCCCATTGACTTAGGCCTACATTATTGTACAACAAAACAACTTGACAAAAAGTCAAAAGTTGATTAAGAGCATCACCATAACTCAAGTAGCTTTATTTTGTCATTAACTTCCTGATGATTTTAGATTGACATGGCATGTCAGAACAGGTCAGCTCCATGTAGTGTGCAGTATGCAGTGTCCTGAGTGTACACTACAGGGTTTGATAAGGTCTGGCCATATAGAGCTGCGCAGTGACGTCACCGCCCCTGTTCCGGAAGTCTTTTCCCCATTCATTTTTCTCATAGATTTTTCAAAAATAATTTATATCAAGACGATTACGCCGCGGCCAAAGCCAACTCAGGTCGTGACAAATCATGACAACAAACACAATATCGTCATATAATATATAATTGGGAAGAAGTAGAAAACGGCATGATACAAGACTTTTTGTTTCGTTTTTCATCTTAGGAATTATTTTATTGTCCCAAAAGTTTGTATGCGTCATTATGATTCGTCATGACTCGAGTTGGCTTTGGCCGCGGCGTAATCGTCTTGATATAAATTATTTTCGAAAAGTCTATGAGAAAAATGAATTGGGAAAAGACTTCCGGAACAGGGGCGGTGACGTCACTGTGCAGCTCTATATGGAGCATATGTCTTGAGAGATAGTTTAATGAGGTCAGATCAACATGTCAGAACAGGCAGCCGGGGCAGTGGACCATAGGTAAGGAGTTAGGACTGGGCCTTAATTCTCAGGCCTGTTGACTGGAACTCTAGTTTTCACTTCATATAACACTGTTAATACCAGGTAATTAAACTTTTATGAATATCGAAAGAGAGTAATTAGAGTAAGTAGTTTAAGATTGATGTGCCTCCACATTGCCTTAAGATTAATTTCCATTATATCAGCCAACTCATACTGGTAAAGGAGTCGACATCCATGTGGCAAAGTTCATAATTAATTAGGCTTATATCCTCGTCTACACTACTACTAGTGAATAAATCAAACTAATATCTAAGTACTTTGGGGCATGTACCGGTAGGTGAAGTTTATCTGCACGTATTGTTCGAGCCGTCCCTGCACAAATGCATAATAATAATCTAAAAACCTCACAACACGACGTCATGATGCAATCTGTTGCAAGCTTACAGATTGAAAGAGTATGAAAGCTTAAGAAGTGAACATCACAGAATGTTGCAGCATCTGAACACTAAAATAATTATTTTTTCATAGAAGTGCAGTGACAAAAGAACTCTCACTTTGACAACACGTAAACTGAACTTGAGACATCAAGCCTTTTTTTTTTAATTTTTTTTTCACCCAGTGGCAAATCCTAATGTGATCCTGGGCAAACCTGGGGAGGCGGTGGACTGGCCTCATGCTTCCTTCAATGCATGACGAGTCCAAGCTGCCTTCTTTTCACCTGATGGGGGAGTTTCCCTGGTTGGACATAGCGTGTGGAAGGAATGCGTTATTCTAACCAGTTCCTGTCCCCTCCATCAGGCGCCTCAGCTGGCCAGGGGGCCCAAGATAGAGCCCAGGATTAGACACGGTGGAGAATATGCAAACTCCACACAGAAAGGCCCTTTCGCCAACCCCACCTCGGGTATGGGCACTGATGACACGGAGGAGGAGACATGCCACCAGCACCCACAGCCTCCCTAGTGGGAATCGAACCCAGGACCTTCTCGCTCTGAGGCGACAGCACTAACCACTGTTCCTCCACCGTGCCCATCAAAACGTCTTCATCAACAAAATGTCCCGCTTCCTAAAATAATAACCGTGAATAAATACATATGGGTTCATGGGGTTGCACAGTAGCTCTGTTTTAGCAGCGCGCAACTCTCTGTGGCTGACCTGGAGAAGTTGAGGTCAGGCAATTATGAATCGAAATGCCATTTTGCTGTGGTTTCTTTGCTACCTGACAAAGACAGAGTGAAGGCTGGCTCCATCCTGGCGCTACATTAATAGTGTTCATCTACACTGTGAGGAGACCCTGTGCCGCCGGCTAACATTAAGCATCATGGTGAATTACTGGCTGTTTGGAATAATTACACCCCACCGTTTCAGGCGACACTAATACTAGCTGTTAAATATTATACAGTCAGTCACTGTGGCGAGATTTTGAATTCATTGACATTGAACTATAACAATTATAAAGCTTGTAAAACGGCAACAAAATACATTGACTAAATACAGTAAGATGTTTCATGGCAGTGGTTCATTATCGGTGAAAAGCTTACAGCACTTCAAGACCTGACTATTTCCACATATTTGGACATTGATATTTGTTTTCAAAACAATGGATGTAGATTTGTCAGCGGCCGTTGTTGCTGCTGTTCTTGCCCTTTATTACAGCATTGAATTTTGATTTCCCCCGTTGGAAGATATTTTGATTGTCTGGCTGCAGACTAGGCCATGGTTAGCCCCCAAGATATTCTTTATTTTTAATCACTAACCCAGTTGAAGCTGTTGTTCCAGGCTTTAAGCATCAACAGTTACAACTGACAAACTAAAACAGAATTTAGATACACAGGACCACGAGTTAATTTAAAGCAATCCTTCCCTTTTTCTTTTTACAGAAAAAGGGACAGACCAAAGACACTGTACAGTGTCTTTGGTCTTCATGAAAGACGTGTGTCTTATATAAAACGTATTGTGTGCAATCTGTGACGGTTCCCTGGTTAGGGGTGTATGCAGGTCGCCAGCTGCTGGTTGCTTTAACTGGCCCTTGGTATCAGCTAGGCCTTTGCAGTGGCCTTCAGTGCATAAATACCCACGGCAAACCGGCACGAAGACAGGTGGAGTTTAGCCTGGGGAGTAAGTAGGCTAGGTGGGCACTCATAGTTTTGTTTTTTTGTTTGAACCAGCTGGGGAACTTTCTGAGCGCACGCAGCCAGGATGGTTACCATCGAGGCGTTTACCGCCTGTCCGTCAGAGGACTTGTTACTGCAATGCACCAAAGATCAGTTAATTAAAATGGCAGACCATTATAGAATTAAACTTGATTCAAATGTTAAAAAGAGAAAGGGTTCCATAATGGCAGTGCTGAGGCAGCTATGAGTGTCGCTGACAGCCAAAAGTATTCTCTTGTTAAGGCCGCGGTGCTAAAAATCGTTCGAGTGTGTCCCAGAGGCACATAGACAGCGCTTTAGGTTTTGTAAAAAAACATGACAAGCAGAGTCATTTGGAGTTGGCACATGATTTGACTACCAGTTTTAATCGTTGGCGTAGCGCCTCACAGGTGACAGATTTTGAAGAGCTGTGTGATTTGATGGTTTTGGAGCAGTTTAAAAATTCTGTGCCTGCTCGCGTGGCAACACATATCTGTGAGCAGAAGGCACGTAACTGACGCAGCAGCACTAGCTGACGATTATGTTTTGACACACCGTGACCGTGGAGAGTTTCTGGCTGGTGGTGGCAAGCAAACTTTGCAATTACAGCCAGCGTGGCCACTGGAAGTCTGAGTGTTTCAAGTTGAACAACCCAAGGACTGTAACCAGGACTGCAGGAAATTTGAAACCAAAAGGGGCTAGCGTTGCTGCGCCAGTCCATCCGGTGTCCATTTGTGCTTCACCAAATTTCGGCCTTAAAAAGAATACAGAGTTTGTAGCCCTGAGATCTTACCATCCATTTATCAGGCAGGGGTCTGTGTCTTTGCAAGGTGGAAAAGAAGTACCATAGAAGGACCATATTGGAGTACTGTAATGTTATTACTTGTGTAAACCATAACCTTTGACCTTTCTTGACCCTCTTGGATATTGAGATGTCTACTCCAGAAATCCTATACCTTGGATATTCATCATGTTAAAGGGACGGAGAACGTGGTGGCCGATGCGTTGTCACGGGTTCCTCATGACTGAAGTCCTAGTTCTTCTCATCTCCAGTGGTCCTTCTCTTGCCTCTGTCTTTCACCCCTTAAAGTGCTTCATTGGATTGCTGGGGTGGAGGCAGGTGGCCAGGTGGCTTTGGAGTAGAGGTAGTATGGTAGATGGGATTGTGTATGGGGGGTATTATATTGGGGGGTTAATATATTGTATAGTATTGTATGATATATTGTATAGTTATAGTATATTATAGCAATAGTATTACAGTATTATAGTAATGGTGTAGCATGATTTGACTTCCTTTCCTTGCTTTGCCCTAATCCGTCCCCTTTTTTCTTTTGCCCCACAGGACTGGGGAGCAGAGCTATAATCATTCAGATGAACTAATTGGCAAAGTGTGGCCACCTGAGCCCGGTGTCCACACCCACCTATATAAGCCTCTCCTCAGTCCTGTCCCCAGTTCTGTTTTGTTGCAGTTGTAGTAAATTATAAGAACCCACATTAAAATATATAGCTAACTTATATTATTGGTAAGCCTAAAGTCTACACATAGTCATACGTATATTACCCAATCTGTGCTAAAATTTACTCATTTGGAACTAAAGTGTTGCTGGTTAAAGTCCAATCAACATAGGCATGTGGAAAGAGAAGGAACAAAAGGGTGACCACATGATGCTCTTACAGTAGCCTATGTTGGGGTAACCACTGTCAATGGTTAGGTGTAGATTAGGCCAGAGTAGAACAGTGCTTCATTGTTTAGCTAATCAATCATTGCTGAATGCTGATAAGTCAATCATCTCTGTCTGAAACTTCTGGAAAGACCACCACATGCACACACACAAAGGATTTGATGCATTGTGATTGGTGGGGATAAACACATGCACACACATACAAAGAACTTGTTACATTGTGATTGGTGAAAACACATACACCCCTCCCATTTGTGCACGCAAACACACACTAATGTAATGTTTGTAATATAATGATCTGTCTGTCAAGCTGAAGGGACTCACTCACTCACTTGCTCCCGCTGGGACACATCTGTAAGCGGTTGTTGAGATGTTGTCCGAGTGAGCCCGCTATGGCCCTCTGAAATAAATCTAAGAGAGCTACCATGACGCTAAACAACCACCGCCTGGCCTCTTCATTTTTTACCATCTACTGCCTTTCTAAAGGCAACCCCCAAGCGCAGACGTCCAGCATCCTCAAGGTCCCAGGCCAGTAGTCTACCTCCAGAGAGTCACTTCACAGTCCTCTTTTGTTCCCCTTCACCATGTCTTTTTGTTTGATCCATCCAACATGCACACACATACTCCACACATCCATACACGCACTACACTACTGACATTCACACCTCATCTTTGTTTTTGATTGCTCTATTTATATTTTGATTAATTCTTCAATTATTTAATAAATGTAAGTTTAATTTTGATACTGTGTCTCCCCTGATTTTTTTTTTGTGTCTTGGCATCCCTAGGCCAGTTCATAACAAATCAAATTAAGCGATTTTAAACCCAACACATATGGGTAGAGTTGTGCTGAGCTCTGGATGTCATGTAAATTTTCACTGTGCAACTAATTATATCCATACGAACTTTTAAATTCGACACTCAAATTCCACGCCAACCGGTTTGTGCCGGTTTGTTGTCCGGAACCAGCACAAAAAGCCCTACCCAAGGTCTGGCCTGGTCCCTCCTTTGCACACTGCGCCCAAGTAGGCCATGGCCTACTTGTGCGTGAGCAGATGGCAAGTACCCCGGCACCTCCAGGAGATAAAACTCACCTAATCCAGCCAATCACAATCCTCCGAGGGATGGTAGTCTGTCAACAACTTTGAACCAATCGCATTACTTAAGTGAGCAGAGCCAGTGCAAGTAAGACAAGAACCACCGACTTAGATAGCATGCATTGTACTTAATAAACAAGTTCAAGGTTATTGTCCAATTAGTGCATTTTAATTATTTTAAACAAGTTTTCCGGGATATATCTTTAACTAAGAAATCATAATAAAAAGAGTACAACTTATGAAACCAACATTACTAAGCATTTATACTATACAACAGCATTCACTCCCATTTTTGTATTCCAATCTTTAAATAGTGTCCATGTCGTCAATCAAAAAATACAGAAAACATTAAAAACACCCTTCCCAACGTAAAAACATTAACAAAAATAATATTTAATGTACAGATATTTTTTTCCATGTCTTCATAAAGCAGTAGTGTTTGTCATACCGTGTGTGAGTCGTCAGCACCGTAATTCTGACGATAAAGTGATACATACCAGCATCTAGCACTGGCAAACAACAGATCTATGAGCTCACGTGAGCTCGTAGATCTGCCATGTTCAGCGCAAGAGACAGGGACAGGCAACATAGTGTAAACGGAAATTAAGCTAAATGAAATGAGCATTTTAATTTTCCCACATTGGTTCCTCATTCGGGAGGTGCCCTGTGTTAGTTCAAGCTGTGTAATCATGTCAAAACTAAACCCAAGTGGTAGGACAGCCTTTTGGGAAGAAAACAACGGCAGCATATTACTTTATATAGTATATAATAATGGTGTGTAGAGAGTATGTTGATTTTGCAATAAATGTTACCCATGCATAGACTAGATTATAGTTATTATGGCATCTCACTCTTTCCCGCATCCAGGAACCTCTCGTCGTTCGCCGGGCACCGCACCCACATACAGTACTGCAGCAGTCTCTCAGGCTAGACAAATATTCCACCATCTGTGAATGGACATCCGTCCGCTGCGGTTCACACTGCAGTTCTCTCTTCAGACGGGAAGCATTTGAACTTGTGTTGAGTCCTACAGTCTGGTCTGAGAGACTAGCCAAACACAGAGAAAAGAAGCACAAACAAAAGACAAGAGGGGGCCCTAGCCTGAATATCATACTTGAGTTCAGCTTCCTGAAACTTGAGTCCGAAATTGTCCACTGAGATTTCAAGGGGAGGGGGGTTTGGTTCCTACCAATCAAACCAGAGGCTGTTGTCAATCATGTGGCTAATATAATGGGCTAGCCTGTTTGCCAACCACACAAACGCAGCCAACAAGCGCTAGGCTACTAGAATGTGAACAAAAGCAGTAAAATGTCAGATGATGAGGTTTATACAACCCGACGCTTCTTTAAAGAAACTATTCTTCATAGGTCGGTTTAATGGAGAGTTTGATACGGCCACAATGCACCGCAGCTGCCATGTTTGTCGTTTGACACCTTAACTGTTACACTTTTGAGTGATGGGGCTGCGGGCTGCTGACCAATCAGCTGCGTCTGTTCGGATTTGTCGTTAGACCAACCCCAAACCTCGACTCTCATTGGTTAAATAGATCTAGGTACCGAGGTTGACAATAGAAGGCCATACCAAGGGAGTGGGCTGCATTGATGGGTCTGAACCAGGCTAGAGGAGACCCCCATCCTGCCCTGCATATCACCAACATGTACAGGACTCACAACCATGCATAATGAGGAGTTATTTGGCTAAGTCTGAGTTGACAACCCCCCAAAAAAACAGACTGTGCCACACCTATACAGTAAAGAAAGGCTACATAGTCCAGAGCCTCCGGAAGGTTTTTGTTCTTTTTTTTTTAACTATTGCTATATAAGACCTTCACATATCTCCTTACATGTACTGTAATGACAACAGAGAACAGTGTTTCCCCAAATCTAGGGTTGGTCACCTTAACAACTAAAAATGGAGTATGAATAGGCCTTACATGTCATGAAATGACCGTACCAGGACAGCACCACCATCACCACCAGCACAAAAAGGCAAGATTGTGTTTTGGTAGTTTGTTTGTTGGGATCACAAACTTAAAGGGCAAGAGAGTGATACAGTACATACAGAGAGAGAGAGGAGAGAGATAGCACTATGATTCTCAACCACTTTTTGTACCCACATATAACTTGGACCCCAATCTATGTACCGTATATAATGCTCAGTTATAATTTTATTTTATTTTATTTTATTAAAATCCATTTGGTTCCATTGTAGAATCAAAGCTCTAACTGAGCTTGACTCATTGGGGAGAGACTAACTGTTCAGGAGAGGAGAAAAACTGTTTATAGACATTACTCTATAATCCATATCTCAAAGACTGGTGGGTCAAACTGAACAAACCAACATCTCAAATTGTAGCTACGATGTCCTGCTTTCACATGACATGATAATAAAAAAAAGAAAAATGACACGACTTCAGTCGTGCTGGGTCACAAATGGTTTTAGTTTAGTCCTTCTTTTCCTGTTTCATTTGCTCACCATCTGCAGAGCTGATCACTGTCACTGCATACTAGAAATACCACAAACGATTGGATAAAGAACAATTGATTGACTGACTGATTGAATGATTGATTGATTGTTTGATTTGAACTCACAAAGCTACAGATGCCATTAGTGTCCATTTGACTATCATGAATGGTTTAGCCGGGGGACCCCTCCGGAAGGTCCCCGGGGTCTGTCTGGGATTGCATGTTGAGAACCACTGGCAATAGGCAGAGTGATGGTGAATAGAGTGATAGAACACAGGAGTATGTTTTAGAGGGAAATGACAGAAAGAGAGAAAACTCCCAGAAAAATGAAGCACAAAATGCTTGTTCGAGTACCATTCAGACCACACCCAAATATCTTCGTTGAGAATAGCCGACCTGCAAACTCAAAAGGAGCTTTTCACACAAGGAGCAATAAAACAGGCCTCTAGTTCATTTGCAAAGAGACGGGAGTTTCTGTGCTGAGAAGACGTGTTGCGATGACAATAACAACTGGAGTTGGAAATACAGTGTTTTTGACGAGACCGGCGCAAATACAAGCTATTTTAGATACGTATGCAAAACGTCAACTGTTTTAAAGTATTGTTCAGTCACGACTAAAGTCTCTGTAATGTTTATGTTGTACTATTATTAAAGAAGGGCCTACAATGCAGGGATTTAAAGGTGTTAAAGCTGGACTATTGCCTGAGTACAAAGCATTTCTGCCTACTCCTACTTCCCAGCTACAGTCTCGCGAGGCTGCCCGTATCGCGAGAATGTCAGTTATTAACAGTTTGTGAACGAGGTGCTATTGGAGAAACTACTGTTCTGCTCTTTCAATGTGTCAATATAACTATATATTGTTTGCAAATCATATGACAAAGTGTCCAAAAATATCCGGCGACCTGTTTTCTTTAACCCTTAGTGTACTGAACGCGTTTTGGTGTTCTAAGCATTATGTTTTTTTAACTATTGAAAAATACCAGATCTACAAGCTCATAGCGCGCCACCGAGTGGCGCGCTATATGAGCTTGTATCTCTGCTATTTTTGAAAAATAAATCGTGAAAACGTGGTGCAAATCTTTGAATATTATGTTATTCAGAAAGGACACAATGGGTTAATTTGTCTGCATCGATAATTTGCTTACGAGGTCACAGCCATTAATGAATCCCATTCAATTTATCAACCGGTTTGAAAATGGCAGCATAGGGCTCCTCCAGCAGCACCAGTGGCTGGAGTGAACGGGAATATCAGAACTCTCCCTCTAAAATGCTCTGTAAATATGCTTGATTTGTCGCAAACATGCTCGTTTTGTGCTCCTCGTACGAAAGACCTTCTACTGTATGTTGACCTGCGTTACGATGCATCGTTGAGCTTAGAGATCGGTCTTTGTTTCTTCCATGATGTTGGTGCAGACGTCAGCAAGCAGTCCGAGACTACATATATTTTTATATTAGTGTTATACTATTATTGAAATTGAAGAGTTCTGCCAATCATTTGGGGGCCCACTTGCGAACCCCCCTTGTGGCCCAGGCAGGTCTACAAATAGTGGTTTAGAACAGTGTTTTGTTTTTTTCCAACCACTGCTCCTGGATTGACCACTGTTGACACCTGCATCAGTTAAAGGAAAATTTCACACATTTTCAACATTTTTCTAAGAGTGTACAAATGGAACCAAATGGCCCCTAATGGGTCCAATACGTCAGTACGATGTTGAAAATGGGTAGAATTCCCCTTTAGTCTGCAGGAACTGGACATGATTGGGAAATGTAATGTATTTGATCAAACGTTTCACTGTTATCTCTCCTTTGGTATCGCAGAAATCTATGGAATTTTGGAGGAAAGGCTAGAATATTTGGGTCTGAGTGGCAAAAATCTCACCAAGCGGCAGCCCGTAGCACAGAAGGCCGAATAAATAATAATGGGCCATCGATATGGATGTAATTTTCAGAACTATTACTTTTCTCTGTGGAGGGTGGTGGGGGTGGGTGTGTGGGGTTTGGGGGGTGTGGAGCTGTCGTTAGTGGCAGTCCGAGGGCGCGGTGACATCGACGGGGGACGTCCCAGAGTCCTTGGCGGCGGCGGCGGCTGCGCCAGCATTGACAGAGTAGGTGACGTCTGCAGCGGGGGCTTGAGGGCAGGAGGAGGAGGAGGAGGAGGAGGAGAGCCTCTGGTGGATGAAGGCGTACAGGCTGACGTCTGGACGAGGCGTGCGGCAGCTCTTACACACACTGCTGGAGTACTGGAGCAACAGGCTGTACAACACCCCTGTGGAGGAGGAGAGGGACAGGAAGACATGGAGAACACAGAGAGAGAGAGGAAGCAGGGATGCAATCAGTAGAGAGAGGGAGGTGAAGAAAGAGAGGAGCAGAGGGAAAGAAAGCAAGAGGGATAGAGAGAGATAGAGAGAAAGAGATGGAGAGAGAGAAAGAGGGACAGTGAGTGGGGACACAGAGAGAGACCGAGGGGCGGCAGAGACACAGAGATCGAATGACAGAGATCGAGCGAGATCAAGAGAGAGAGATAGAGACACACAGAGATCAAGAGAGATAGAGAGAGACACAGAGATCAAGAAAGAGAGATAGAGAGAGACAGACAGATACATAGAGGGAGAGACAGAGATACATAGCGACAGAGAGCGATGGAGACAGTTAGACAGAGACAGTGAGGAAAGAAAAAGAGGAAGACGGACAAGGAAACAAGGAGACAGAGAGAGAGAGGGAGAGAGAGTGAGTGTAAAGGGAAAGGTTGAGAGAGAGAGTGCTGCGCAGCGTTCATAAATCACACAGTGATAGGAGCTGTACGGTGTATATATACAGGAGGGAGGGAGGGAGGGAGGGAGCCTCCCTCCACTACACTGACTCTACCGGAGCTCCACTTTAGGAAATGGATGCTGGAGGCAGCGCTGCTCTGAGAGAAAGGCCTCAATAAATGTCACTGTACCGCAAATGAAAGGGGGGGGGGGGGGGCGTGCGCATGTGTGCGTGCGCACGAGTACACCTGTGAGGGTCAAATGCATGGTAACATTTGAGGAGAAACAGACACTGTGAGGACAACTTTCCTCTTCCTCACAAGATGCTAAACCAACAAAAAAGGAGATTAGAGATGTGGAGTTAGGATTACTGTAATAGTACGTTTTAACAGCAGGATACCACCAGCAATTGTGGCTTGAATTTCATTGGCTGTCACATAAAAAGAGCCCAAAAATATCAATTACATTAATGTTTTCGACCATCACCCGTTCGATATCAGCAGATTGGCCACGTCCCGTAGACAAATAATGAACCTCTGGAAACATCTTATTACATGCTGTTAAAATTACTGTTATGGCTGTAGTAATTTTACATGTCATATATTATTTTCATTGTGTTCCGAGTCTCGATCGAATCTACAAGTGTGTTTTGGCTTCAGGGTTAGGGTTGCCAAAGAGTAGCCCCCAAATCATGAAATCATGAAATTGACATCCTAAAACAATGATGTCCTCACAACTACAGTATAATACAAATGTTTAGGTTTGTGTGCGCGCGTGCGTGCGTGTGTGTGTGTGTGTGTGTGTGTGTGTGTGTGTGTGTGTGTGTGTGTGTGTGTGAGAGAGACAGAGTCAGGGTCCAGGCAGTAATCCACTCAGTGGCAGAGGCTGAATAAATGAATGAATGAATGAGCTGAGGAAGCAGTACAGAGGCCATAACAACATGGAATAACTTAACAACACAATGTCCCCCTTATTGATGTGTAGCGTCCCGTTAACGCTAAGCAAGTAAAGCAACGCCAGGCCATTTACTGTACTGCCCCTGAGAGAGAGAGAGAGAGAGAGAGAGAGAGAGAGAGAGAGAGAGAGAGAGAGAGAGAGAGAGAGAGAGAGAGAGAGAGAGAGAGAGAGAGAGAGAGGCAGAGACAGAGAGAGAGTGTGTGTGAGAGAGAGAGAGAGAGAGAGAGAGAGAGAGAGAGAGAGAGAGAGAGAGAGAGAGAGAGAGAGAGAGAGGCAGAGACAGAGAGAGAGTGTGTGTGTGAGAGAGAGAGAGAGAGAGAGAGAGAGAGAGAGAGAGAGAGAGAGAGAGAGAGAGAGAGAGACAGAGACAGAGACAGAGACAGAGAGAGAGAGAGAGAGAGAGAGAGAGAGAGAGAGATAGATAGAGAGAGAGAGAGAGAGAGAGAGAGAGAGAGAGAGAGAGAGAGAGAGAGAGAGAGAGAGAGAGAGAGAGAGGGCCCTTAAGAGCAGCGCTGGCTCCAATCCACTCCTGTCCATTATGAGATGGACTGGAATGGAAAAAAAACATATCTTAAAAGGATGATTTATACTTAGTCGCGTTCCGGAAATAGCCAATCTACAAGCCCACTCCGCTGCTCAAAGTGGCAATACAGCAATCCAAATGTGAAAACATTTACAATAAAATGCGGTGTGTCACAGCGCACACGGTATGTGTGTATACATGGGGTGGTTTGTGTTCCCATAACTGAATATCAGGAATGTTGCAATGCTGGGGGCAGCCGCTGGCCTAGTGGTCCAGGCTAATGCCACATAATAGGCTCTGGTCTGATGATCAATAAAAAGGCAAAAGCCAAAAACTAATCTTTAAAGGGGAATTACAACAACTTTCAACATTTTACTACGTCATTAATATACCTTAAAGAGAAAAATCTTGAAAATGGGTGGAATTCCCCCTCAACACTGGACATGGGTGATTTTCACATGGACGATTATATTTTTGCAATTTTCATGATGTTGCTGATGACTGAGTTGGGTGGGTCTTTCAGTAGCTTTGTGATGCTCAGTGACATCATGTGGGGTTGTTTCCCTGCACACGGCTAGTTTTCTCTCCCTTCTCCAGGAAGGTTTCAACTGTGTTTAGTGATCGTGCGATAGAGAAAAGTTCCATTCACCCACAATGGACCTTTTTATTGTTTTCCATTTTTCTCCTCACTGGACCGATCTCACGGGTCTTAGCAATGTTTGGACCAAAGGAGAAGTTCCCAACTTAATTCCTCTTTTATTAGTAATATTTCCATATTCCCCCCTTCCATGATATTTCATTTTATTTTTTTGTGAGAAATCATGATGAAATATTACCCCCAATTTGCCATGTATTGCTGTAGTTCGATATATGGTGATGAGAAATAGGTTTTATTAAATATTTTTACATTGGGTAAAATATACCTGTGCTTACCAATGGTGTAACAAAAAATAAGTGTTCTAGTGTTAAAAAAAGGAATTATTCTTTGTTCAATACACAATGACATGAAATAAAAGAGAATTGACTCTGAATCAGGGTCAAATTAGCTCATTGTATGAAGTAGGGGTACACGATTAGAAAATTATGACCAATATCCGATTAGCGATTATTTGCAGAATCATATCTGCCGATTCATGTGCCGATTATAAACGATTCCGATATTATACAAAGGACAACAATGGAAACGGGCCTAGGCCTTACAGGGGGCTTGGCACAAAGCCTGTTCATAATGTTTAATTTGAACTGGAATTTGAAATTAACAGTATGCGAGAGATGGTTGGCTGCATAGACAGAGATCTCCGTCCTGATAAAAAGTCCTGTAGTACAGCCCGGAGATTAATCAAATGATCCCGAACCCACTGATTTAATGGTCACCAATGGTTGTGGGATGGTGGTGTTAGCAACCCATGGGTGTATGACATCCTTACCCACGGTGATGCGTCTCTGCGTGAGGAAGGTGTGCATCTCGTGGACGTCTCTCATGAGCTGCGCGTCTCCGAAGGTGAAGTAGGCCATGTCTCTGCCTGCCTGTGAAGCCGCCATCAACTGGAGCAGAGCTGAGACCAAAACACAACCATAAGATCAACTGGGTTAGAGCTGAGATGGACCATAAAAGTGAATGTCAGAATTGTTATTTAGTTCTACTCGATCCTTTCTACACTCAATTCCTGCCTAACCTTTTAGTCTATCTGATGATGTAGAAAAAAATGCTGTAAAAGAAGATTCCATGCAGGATTCCATTTTGTTCTACTTCTCTGTTCTCTAAGTTCTCTGGTGCATCTGTCCCCCGTAGATGTCCATAAAGACTCTTTTTAATATAGTAATAATTACTTATCGCCAGTCAAAAAATGTAGACATTTATTTACAGTATTTATTTGACGGTTTTAGTCAACGGAATCAACACTGTAGGCCGTTTTAGCCTCTCTGGCAGAAAAGAGCTAAAGTACTGTAACAACTTGACAAGGACCATTTGTAGTAGAAATGTAAATTGTCCAGCGTTGGGCTAGCTTTACCTCATCAACGCCACTCAATCTTTTTTAGCCCCGGCAAATTAGTTCTGAAGACTTTTAAAATATTTAGCACGGCACATATTGGCTACAGATTAATGAACGGGCAAAGTAAAGCCATCATTTGAAAAAGAGCTCTGTAATGATTATGTCAATTTAATGGGTGAGTGCCTGCAGTATGTATAATAGGAAAAAAAATAAAAATAACAACGCCTGTGAACTCAGCTTCTCATTCCGACTTGTAAGATGTAAGATATACCATTACTGCATTCTAAAAATAGCCGCTATGCTAATTCCAATGCTAATACTAGGGGGATACCACTGGGAGCCCATACTGTGATCCTCGGGGACTCTGTCAATGAGTCTGTTCCATCTATTCATAGCCCTGTGCAGAGGAAATTAACAGCCTGGCCTCCAACACAAACTAATTACAACCTGACTCCAATCTAAAAACATCTGTTTCTATTGACTACGCAGCATTTCGTTTTAAAATGTTTTCCGATATGTTGGTTACACCACTGAACAGGCTCCATAAATCCTGACCACAGGCATTAGTTGGTGACCGATGGCAAAACTTCTGAACAACTTTGCAATCAAACGATGTCGTACTGCTGGGTTTACAGTGAATGAACGTCTTCAGCAGTGCAAGTGGGCTCTTGTACTGCTGGGATGGTCTTCTGGAGCAGACATACAGCTGATCAGTTTTGGTTACGTAATTCAATATATCATCACAGCTGGGTGGAAACCTTGGCAGTTTCTGACACTAGATTGTAGTTTCTGACACTAATTTCTACTTTCAGACATTAGATTCTAGTTTCTGACACTAGATTCTAGTTTCTCACACTAGATTCCATTTTTTCTGAAAAATCTATGTTTCTGTGACAGTGATGCTCAACATATTTCACATATTTATTTGGCTGCGGACCCCCATATGAAAACATGTTTTTCTAAGGATTCCCCGGAAGTAAAGATTTGGATTAAAAATTCATGCTCCAAAACAATATATTCAAAGATTTGCACATCAGCTTCATGTTAAAAAATATAGCAGAACTACAAGCACACCACCGAGTGTACAGTATGTACTGTATTAGTCACACAGAGACAACTACTCAACAATCTCCAAATGCTATATAGTTTGCTTTGCAAAAAATATACAAGGTTTGTGGCCGGCAGTGACGACACGTTGTGTGTGTCGAAGGAGGACTCCTGGCCATGCAGGGTATTGTAGTGTGGAACCTGTGATCCAGTACAGAGCCCTATGCATCCTACCACGATTTATGGAGCCACGGAGCCGCAATCAATTGGCCTTTTAATGAAAAACATAAATGTTTGTCATGTGATCAATAGGAGGAGGGATGGGACAGATTGGTGTTGGCTAAATGAGTGAGAGCCAGGCACCCTGGAGGAGAGACTAATTGAGCAGAGCACGGCACGACGGAGACCTAGGACTGTTAGTTTGATGTCCATTGCATGACATTTCATCTGACCTGAAATGGACGTTTTGGGAACAGGTTTGACCACCACGTCTGGCCTAAATTGGTTTAGCTCTTAGATAGGGACGAAATATCTTGCTGCGTCCCGCATGATTAAAATTCAAAACAACAGGGGGTCCAAAACACTGGGCCCCGTGTTTGTGTTGAATTTCAGCAACCTTGCCTCAGATGACGTTAATCCGACCCCGGGGAGAACATGCAACCTCCACACAGAGAGATCCTTTCGCCAACCCCCGCCTTGAGTATGGGCACTGATGACGAGGAGGAGGAGACACGCCACAAGCACCCACAGCGTCCCTAGCGGAAATCGCACCCTTTCTAGGTGTGAGGCGATATCACTTAGTACTTTACTAAGTACTACTTTACTTACTACTACTAAGTTTTGTGTATGTATTTGCAAACTCTGTTCGTGCTACAGGTATGTGCTATCATAGTACAACCCTCAAAGAGGAGTTGCAGGTGTCACAAAATAGGATTTGTCAGGCTCATCTTGGGGCTGTCTGGAAAAGAACAGGTTGGAAAACATTTGGGCTGGCTCCCTCTGGCAGCTAGATCAGTTCAATTACAGCTGAACTTGGTGCATAACATCTGCCCTGTGTTGTGTACCGTAGTAATGTTTATAAGGAAGAGTGGCAAAGTTTATTCTCACTGAACGTGAGCCAACATTCCAAGTTCAAAATATTATGTGGGAAGATGAAACGTATGTTTTTCTTTTAAACCATGATGTCTAATAAATGAAGCAAAATCATGGTGAAACCAATGATCTGAAGCAAAAGGTACAGTACTCACAAAACACTCGAATCAAATGAGCATCAAGTCCTTTATCTCATATGGTAGATATTTTAAAGCAGGGGTTTTCAACTGTGGTCCCTGAGAGGATTCCTGGTGGTCCCCAGGCTGAATGATGGAGAGTTGGTTAACCAGATGTAACTCTTTGAAAGTGTAAACATGCCGTTTACACTCTCAAGAGCAATATTCATCATGTGAATTAGCCCAAGTCTATACAACTAGAGAATGTAGAAGATTAATGGTCATTTTGATCTGTATGTTTGACTGTTTTGTTTCCCAAATCCAGCCTGGTATTGTGGACAAAAACAAAATAATCTTTAGTTTTGGGACCAAGAGGTGGTCTGTGGCTCAAATGCTGTATAAATAGTGGGCCCTGGTATGAAAAAGGTTGAAAACCCTTGTTTTAAAGTGTTTATTTCCTCATCACTCATCCAACGATACCTTTGAGTCTCGTGTCTCCTCCAAACACGCCGCAGCCCCAGTTCCCGGTGGCCACGGCCGAGAGGTGCTGGCTGTTGCCGTTCGGTCGGTAGAACCCACAGTACGCCTAAATGAGATAAATGCACACAGAGCATCGCAGTTAGACGTGAGACAATTTATAACGCTCCATAATTCCTCATGTTTCAGACATCCGTCTTCAGAGACAGACAACGCTGGCTGGTAATGAAGAGGAGATGGTTGCCCTGGAGTGAACTGGAGTGTGTAGCCTCAAATTGTATAGCCTCAAATTGCACGCATGCACACACAACGTTAAAAAGGTAGGATCTAGTGATACGTTTTTTAAAAAATAAATAAATGCTAAAGAGATCTATATGCTGATAGTAATCACTGCGGCAATACTGTTTGTTTTGAGTAACAGGGTTAGGGTTAGGTAGGGGTTCTGATCAGACTGATCAACATTTTGCCATGTTATGCAGTAATATAGAATATAGTGTGATATAATAGTCTGATGAGTGGGCAATCGTAGGCAAATTTAATTGTGCGCGCAGTGCCAATGCACACTTCTAATATGCATTTCTATCCAATCAGGAGAAATAACCCATAGTATACAGTACATGAAAGATAAACAATATGCTATCTACTAGTGAAAAAAACAACTACAGATCCTGAGAATATGGGGTTTACGTGATCAAATGTGTGTGAAAACCTGTATTGTTCAGCTGATTAAGCAGAATCTTGAGAGTTGTATAGTAGAAAGCTGTAGAAAGCAGCTCAGACGTAAATTCAAAGACGTTATAAATCACAGTCTCTTTTATTAGTTGAGACTGTCTGAAAGCAAGTAAAACTATAGTAATGAGGCTATTGTTTGTCTGTTTCAAATCTATACAGTAGATCACTGCTGTCGGGCGTAAACCTTTCATCTGCACTAGTTCAATTTATAAACACTACTAGCCCTAACTCTACCGGTACTTTGTCATGGTCAAGCCTGTCTTGCTTAATTTGGGTTTTATTAATATTGAATCAATGAAAAGGATTAACTAATATACCAACATCATCATCTAGAAAATAACTCAAATGGCCAGCCGTTCACTTCAATGTTAGAGCATCTTAATTTGAAAGACATTTTACTGGGAAACTATGAGTCAGGAAGTGGAAAAAACCCTTATGTAGTAAGTCACATGAATGTTATTTAATAATCAAAACATACATCCTTTAACCGAGGATGACATCATTTAGAAAAGTGAGACACAACTCAAGTTTATTTTAAGCCAAACGGAGGAATCTCAGATATTATGATTCCACAAACTGTGTTCACATAAGACAGCTAAGGCTGGCAGAATTCTTCATTGCACCAGAATTACAGTGTTCTAAACAGACACAGCACAGTTGTGAATCGTAATCAATTAATATTATGTGATTATGTGTATTGTTTACATTTCCTGAAATGGTTTGGTCACAGAGAAGGTTTCCCTCCCAGCAGCGACAATCTTACTGTGTAAAAAAAGTGTTCTTTCCTGCATAATCCTACACTAGTGGATTTATGGTGAGCTGTGACAGTCCTGTCAGCTGGAGGTGATTGCTGCTGTCATTTGTCACCATGCTGAATGGCATCTTCCTCTGATACAACTCAATTCACGCAATAGCTTTAGCTCACTTACTGTGACACATTTTCAACATGCAGGGCAACAAGACAAGCTGGCTGTAGTTTTATAATGTTAGGGGGGGGTTGTATATTGACTTGGGTATGCATGAATTGTGTCTGCATATTGCGTTTAAACCACTGTAGCTTCCAAAAAGAAGAAGAAAAGTAGTTTGAAGCTTGATCTTTTCGTAGTCTATAGAGCAGTAGGTTAGCTCTGTGCTAATACAAACTACCCATGCAACACAAAGAAATATAAAAAGGCAATTGTGCATGCGCACATGCCCTTCTTTTTACTACATATTAAAAAAACTAATGAAAGCCATGGAAATAAAGATTTCTTTTGTATCATTACATACCGGTAAAATAAGAAAAATCTATTATCCTTACATGTTTTTAGGAGGAGGAAGAAGTTTAATTCAAAACTTATTGGCCTACCCCCCTTCTTTAATTATCTCGATACATCAGTCTTCAGACTGAGTGTGTGTGTGTCTTTCTTCCACACACTCACATTAAAAGCGAGGACAAACGTTTGGATAAAGGCGTTTATATAGCGCCTTATATAGCGCCTTTATCCAAGGCGCTTTACTTAGATTGTGCATTCCATTCACCTATTTACACACACATTCATACACTGATACAAGGCACCAACTGTGTGTGTGTGTGTGTGTGTGTGTGTGTGTGTGTGTGTGTGTGTGTGTGTGTGTGTGTGTGTGTGTGTGTGTGTGTGTGTGTGTGTGTGTGTGTGTGTGTGTGTGTGTGTGTGTGTCAGACGGTCTTCTCATCACCTTGTTGAGTTCTCTGGTGATCTTCTCAGGGTGGAACTGTTCCAGGAAGTTCCTGAACTTCATGGCGTCCACGGCCACTATCTCCGTGCAGCGTCTCTGCCAGTCGTCTCTGAGTACAAGGAGAAACAGAGGGACCACCAGTCACAGAGAGGACGGGCCTTCATTTTGGACCTGATGAGAACTCTGGGCAAACCAGTTTAGAGTTTAAATGGAAGTAAGGTCGTAACTATATGAATGACCTTTATTTATATAGCACCCTCCTCAGCACAAGCGCACAGTGCTTCACAGCAAAATAGAATATAAAAACAAACTACAACAGCAGCATGCAGCCATTATTACAGTAGAAACAGTACACATCAACAATGTGTGCATAGAAGCATTTTATGTAGACATAGCACTAAACAATATACAGTATTACCATGATTGTGTAAATGCCTCTTGTAATTGGCTCTGGATTAAGTGTCTGCTAAATGGTGTGTGTGTGTGTGTGTGTGTGTGTGTGTGTGTGTGTGTGTGTGTGTGTGTGTGTGTGTGTGTGTGTGTGTGTGTAAATATGCCAATTACCTGGGCGTTTCATCGTCGTAGCTGTGCTTCCACTTGTAACTCTCAGCGTAGCCAGAATATTTACTATACTGCTCCGAACCTGCAAATAAAATACAAAAAAAATAAATAAACACCAACAACAGTAAGACACGAAACCATGACATTTAGTTTGCATTTGGCATTCGATGCACACAGCAGGGCCTAAATCTATTTGAGAGCCTTGGGGTCTTAAATCATATTATGTGCCTTCTATCCTCCCCATGTGGGTATGCAGTATCAGCGTGTATTGGATTGTCATAAATAAAGGCCATTGATTAAATAAGTAATCCGCTTTGAGGCCTGGAAATGAAAAGCTTTCAGTCATAATTAGGAGGAACTGTGCAGCGCGGAGGGCTCAGGGAATGTTTAGGGAAGGGAAAAACTACACCGGCTAAATGGGCCGCCATTTATATCGCGCCTCCCTGCAAAGCACTTTACATCGTATTTCACTTTCACCCGTTTCACCCATAGATCCATGTGTCCGACAGCGGGGAGGAGGGGGAACCATGCGAGGAGGCACTGGCCTGCCTATCGGGAGCAGTTAGGGGTTAAGTGTCTTGCTCAAGGACACTTTTTGGCACTTGGACACACACACGGGCTGCGTTTACATGGACACTAATTATTCATTTATAATGAATTCATTCAGAACAGGGATTCCCTACCCTACTGTTTACAAGGAACCCAAGTGTTTACAAGGAACCTAAACATTTTGTTTTAACTCCACATGACCACAGCATTCATTCAGAAGATCCAGTTTGGGCAGATCCAATCCCTCACTAGCACTCATAAGGGTTTAATTCTGTGGTAAATATATCCAGTTTAAAACAGTATGCCACCCCTTTAAACCTGAATGAATTTGTGTCAGAACAGAACACAGTATTCCATTCCGATTGAGCCGTTTACATGAGTAATCTTATTCTGAATGAGGTATATAGGAATATATTTAAATGCAGCCACCGAGGGGTTAAGTCCCTTGTGACATACTAGTGCCATGTCCAGGGATGAGAGACAGCGAAATAATTTTGTGATCGTGAACGCTGGTCATGACCTCTATAAAACGGTCCCAACCATTCTAAATAGTTTGCAACCATTATAAATCGTTTGCAACCATTATAAATCAGTTGTGACTGTTACAATACACTCCCTTCCCAGAGCGCTTGTTAGGATGTTTATTTTAATTCTGGAGAGAGTGTTTTATTCTAATTGTGCAACCTAGTAATTCTTTTTGAATAAACGTATGAATATGTATCGATAAATCAATATATATCGTATTGTGGACTCTGTATCCTCTGTATCATGATTCATATCTATCCTGAGATTGCAATGCAACTTGCAAGGGAGGCTTTGATAACATTAACCAGATCTGTCACGTCTGTCAACACTGATCACCCAGATAATTCATGCCAGTTATTGCCGTTTCGATACAGCAGGATCTCGATCGATTCACCGGTCGTTCCAGGTGTTCGATCGGTATATTGCGATATTGATTAACTGAATGCCCCACCAGTTCCCATGGCTACTTTACAAGTGTGTGAGCTTGCATATATAGGTGTTTTCACAATTAGATGTAAGCACTAGATTCTGGTTTCTGACGCTACTAGATTCTAGTTTCTGATGCCAGTACATTCCAGTTTCTGATGCTACTAGATTCTAGTTCCTGGCACTAGATTCGAGTTTTTCTGAAATGCTCAACATATTTCTTGCCAAAGACGCACAGAATTATCTGTGTTTGGCTTCGGTCCCCCATCTGAAAACATGTTCTAGCCATCCCCCAGAAGCAAAGATCTGAGTTAAAAAGGTTTACTCTGGAGGGATATTCAAAGATTTCCGCCTCATTTTCATGATTTTCCAAAAAAAAAAGCACATCTATAGTACAAGCTTATGTCACGCCGCTCTGTGACACGCTATGAGCTTGTAGGTCCGCTAAATAATAACACAATACTTTCTCTCTTTCAGTACCATCACGTGTGAACACCACAGAGTTACAGCTCAGGGTTTCCCTCATCAGCATCATCATTAGCACTCATTACAGGAAATGACGCCTGCTGAAGGCTGCATTATCTATTATGTATGGCCTGGCTTGTTATGCAAAACCTGAATGAACAGCGGGGCTTAACCTGCTGATTAGCATTGCCTTTGGGAGCACACATACAGTAGGGCAGGTAATCAAGGGTGGATGACTGCATTGTGAGCTACGGGGCACATTACATGCAACCCGTCGTGCTTCAAAGCTTCCTTTGAGCGATTCATTGCATTTCATTTCATGAAGGAACTCATTATCTGCAAGGAGAAAACATCACATCTGTAGATGAAATTTTGAGTAAAGTTGGAGTTGAATGCAGATGCCGATAAAAGGCAACATAATGGTAAATCTTAAAAAAAAGAATGAGATCACTTCACATCACTGCTAGGTACAACTGTATGGATAGAGGCAGACTCAGATGAAGCTTACGAGGTGGGGTTGGAGAAAGTGTGGAATGTGGAGTTTGCATGTTCTCCCCGTGTCCCCTAAGGTAGATACAATCACAAAAACGTGCAGTAATACTGGGCTCTAAACTACCTCCCACTGGCCAGCTGGGGCGCTTCATGGAGGGGAAAGGCACTGGTTGTATTAACGCGTTCCTTGCATGCGCTACGCCCGGCTGGGGATAATTCCCCGGAAAGAGAAGCAGTTTGGACTCCTCATGCATAGGAGGCATGAGGTCAGTCTGCTGCCCCCACCTCTAGGATGGCAGAGGGGGTTTAGCGCCCAGGATCACATGGCAAGATAACTGACACAGGGTGAATAAAGGGGTGCGAAATTGTTTGATAAAAATTATAGAAAAAATGCTATTAAGGTTGTCATTATAGTTGCTACGTTTTTGTTGTTTGTGTCTCCAATATCTCTTTCCCCTCATAAACAAGTCCACCGGCCACCCTAGAGTCTGATGGTTCTGCCTGACGTTGCTTCCATTTCATAGGGAGTTTCTCTGCTGCCATCAGGTTTTTGCTGATCAATCGATTGATTTTTTTGACGACATAAGAAGAGCACAGTGTCCTGGGCCGGGCTTAGCTTGTCCATGTCCACCTTGTCTGATAATCCAGCATGACAGTTGCTGTGTGTCTTCCCCCATCTCTCTCCCATATACCTGTCCACCTAACTATGATCTATCAATAAAGGCACAAGAAGAAAAAAAAAGGTTTTCATTCACAAGAAAACCTTCAGCTTATCTCCATTGAAAATACACAACACTAAACAACTTGACAAGAGAGAGAGATCAATACACTACATGGCCGTGTATATGTAAAGTGTCTCGGGACAACTTGTTGTGATTCAGCACTATAATAAAAATGGAATTGAATCGACTGTGTAATTATGCCTCGATGTATAAATCCTTGGCTGAGTCAGCGAAAGCTGTGCCTTCACCACGCACCAAGCACCACCAGCTGACTGGACCATCAGAGTGGTTACACAAGTGCTTCTAATATTTAAAGGGATAGTTCAGATTTTTGGAACTTAATTTGTATGAAATGCTCTCTTTAATATAGTGGTGTTAACTGTATTCATTGATTGTCAAGAGTGCTGTGGTGGGAGTTCAGCTCTGCTATTAGTCAATATTAAGTAGTTCTGGTCATTTTGTGGCGGTCACTGGGGCAACACAGTAAGTAAATTAATCCACAAAATGGACATAATTTGTATTGTTGAATTATTGCTAAAATATTAGCACGTCCTCGTTCCATGAACCCCCTATCACAAGGAACTACTTTTTGGGCGTAGTGATATGACCACAAAAAACATAGTTCCTTGTGATAGAGGGGTCAAAAATGAACAAAGGACGTGCTAATATTTTAGAAATGGGTCAACAATACAAAGGAAGTTTCAATTAATTTTACTGTGTGGCCCCCAGTGACCCCCACAAAATGACCGAAAGTACTTCGCCTTTGGATGGATGGATGGATTTTATTTTGTCATTGAACATAAAAGTACAACGAAATTAAACTGTTTGGCATCAATCCAGTGCAATACAAATGGTCATACGAGGCAAGAATAAAAACAGTAAGAAGATAGATTGTAGTCCGTAATTGTCCAGCAGGTAAAGTAGCCATATAATGACAAGTTTGCATACATTAGAACGATGCCGAGCCTCGCGGGTGAAACGCGCCGCCACCATGACAGCCAGACCACCAAAACCAGAGCAGAACTCCCACCATGGGACTCTGGACATCAATTAATACAGTTGACACCACTACCTTAATGATTAATGGCAAGTATTTCATACAGCTTAACTTGAGAAAAATCTGAACTATTGTCCCTTTAACCATGTGTTATACTTCAGCAGTGTATATATTTTTGTTTTTTCATAAGATTTTATCAGCCAACCTGATCAAAAAGACGGACCTTATACTTCGTTCCATGGGTCTAAGATTCTTCTTTTCCACCTGACAGGGGGGGGGGGTCTCCCTGGTTTGAATAGCGGGTGGAAAGAACACATTATTCCAACTGGTTCCTTTCCCCTCCACCAGGAGTGCTGACTGGCTATTGGGATGCAGTGGAAACCAGACAAATCTACAAAAGCAAAGACTGATCTGAGTTGAGGGACGAGACAGATTTAGAAGACTATTTCAAAGTGAGAATTAGCTTTCTGTAACTGTGCGAGAATTAGATCTTCCACACCAAAGTTCCAACAGTGATATAATGGTAGTTACTAGTTAATAGTGATCGATGTGATCGGTCACAGCCGATTATTGAATAAAATTTTTCTTTTATGTTTGAAGCATATACTTCATAGAGAAAATGATCTGATTATCCAAGGGATTGTATTTTTTGTGAGCATACCCACCCCTGGCCTTGGGGACAAGGGGAGAACATACAAACTCCACACACAAAGTCCCTTTCGCCAACCCCACCTAGGGCATGGGCACCGAGTGATGACGGAGATGATGGAACATGCCCCCAGTGGCCACAGCCTCTCGAATAGGAATCAAACACAGGACGTTCTAGCTGCGAGGCGACAGCGCTACCTCCACCTTGCTGACTGTCATTCATGTTGTGGGACAGGAGGAGCACTGTGGGCCCTGACAGCGTCCAGACACACATGATGGAGTGCGCTGCCATGAATCATCACATTACACATGCTCTGATCCTGTCCTCAATCAAACGTTGTCCTATGACACCATAACAGAAGGACACAAGCCAGTCTGATCCTGCCTTAGATGGACACTCCCACCACAACACCACAGCGGACGTTGTAGGCCCCGCCCTGCGTGGTAAAACTTAATATTATTATGTATTTTTTCAAGGACAAGGTTTGATCTGCATCAGGTCGTATGCTTGATCACATTTTTTGTTTTGTTTTTTTGTGACATGACATTTGGGACTGTTAAAAGGGGAATTCCACCCATTTTCAAGATTTTTTTTCTGAGAGCGTACAAATGAAACTGAATGAAGCCAATTGTACACTCTCCGAAAGATGGGTACTAAAAGAAACACCATTAACATGGTGAAACACAACTTGACACGATCGAGTTCTGTTTCACCATGTTAATGATTTTCACCTGCATGAGCGAACGCATGTTAGGCGCGGTGCGCGGTGTTTGGCAGTCGTCAGTCCCTCGGGCTACTCCGATTGGCCGCTTTAGGTGATGGCGTAAAGGTGACGTAAGTAAGAGACCCTTATAACAAATGTCATGAGTATTAGCTTGTCACGCACGAGTAGGACATGGTAAGCTAAGCGGGGTCTCCCCCATTAGGGGTCACCCCCTCCCCTCCACAAACAAATCTCTTTGCCGAAAATAGCTTGAGGACGCCCATCGGGGGTAGGGATGCAAGGGTTCATACGGTTCAGAATGAGAAATCAGAGATACAGTCAGAGAAGGAGAGACTTAAATATATGAGACGTAGTCACAGAGAGAGAGAGAGAGAGAGAGAGAGAGAGAGAGAGAGAGAGAGAGAGAGAGAGAGACAGAGAGACAGAGAGACAGAGAGAGAGACTTCAGACATCGGAAGGCAGTGAGCGGCTGCTTGCGTTTGCGTGCGAGGAATAACCAAGCTATGTTTTAATAAATCCATGGCGTAACAACCGGTCCATTCCATTAGGGGACCCATGGCCCTTCTTAGTCGGGTTATAAATTCCTCTCTGTCCAAATGTAATAAAGTTAAGTGGTAGAGGAGGGAGGGTGGGAGGGGCAGAAGCAGGGCGGGGTGGGAGGCAGGGTGGACGGTGACTAATGGCTGAAGGTGACTCTGAGAGGGACACGGGATGCGTCATAGGAGACGCCGCGGCACCATGCCGTCACCGCCGGTCCCAAAAACCATGTATCTCCGCTTTGTGTGTGTGTTTTACTTCGTTATGCAAGGAGTTAACGGTCCTCTCAGACTTACCTTGAAGCAGAATTCCACCCCAAAAAGGCTTTCTTAACTTTATTTGCAGTTGATTAGAGCTTAGAATGGGGTTATGGGTGTTGCTCAAATTCACCCATTTACATCACTCCAAATTGTATTTTGCTATTGCTATATTGTCTCCCCACAATGTCAATAGTGTGTTGACCGTCACACTTTCACTTTTGGTTTAGCGGTGGTTGAGCCATAAACCATGCACCACGCCCAAACCTTTAGAGACGGCTGAACCACTGCTGAACCAAAAGTGAAAGTGTGAGTGTCAACCCACTACTGACATGATGGGGAGAGAATATATAGCAAAAAATGCAACAACTGGACCACTTTTTTGGAAAAGTGAAATCCTCCTTTAAGAGTGTTAAGAGTGTAAGAGTGCACAAAGGTAATACAAATAGACAACGTACCAGCTCACAATGGGTCGCATTGAGTGAGCTTGTATTTGAATTATTTAGATTTTTTTTAATAAAAAGAAACCAGGGTTTTGGAGATACAAGGATTTTACTCCCAGACAGCGACGGATATGGCATAACCTTCTCTTGACTGGTAGTAAAAGCAAGAGACTGGTGTCCAGGGAGCGGCGGTCACGATGACGACACGCAAATTACTAAATAGCAGCCACTGACTGCTTTCTCCAGCTTGTGAACAGAGAGAAATTGTAATTTCAACTAATCTGTAGGTATATGACATATTGCTGATGTGTGTGTGTGTATATTATATATATATATATATATATTATATATATATAATATATATATATATATATATATATATATATATATATATATATATATATATATATAATATATATATATATGTTTTTACTTTTGTTTATACTTAATGTAAGTCCCTCTGGATTAAGAGCGTCTGCTAAATGCATAAAATTGACTGTTCCACAGATGAATAGCACAACAAGAACAGATAGCAGCAGTTTAAAGTAACCTGTGAACAGCAAAAGCACCGACCGCTGAGTTGCTTGTCATGAAAATCTACTTCAAAATGGTGTAATTGCTTGTTGTAGTGTTGAAAAGTGGCCATCACAACAACACACCAGTCAGCACTATTGTATCAGTAGCACTAGCTTCCATTGTAAACAATAGGCACTACATTTCCCATAAGCCTTTGCATGACAACACGCCATACCTTTTGGTGACAACGTCATCAAAAGTGTCTCCTATCTCACTCTCTCCGGTGGAAAACAACTAGGGGAGCTTGTTAATCGCAAGGGAAATTAACAATTAATTCACTTGGGTAGCTCATGACTAGAAAGTCAAAGTGTTAAATCGTCATTTGTGTCATCTGGAAAGCGCCGACAGGGTGTCCTGAGTCCCGACCCACAGGTTGAGACCCACAGCTCTATCCAGCCAACCACTGGGCCATGGTGAAGATAGAGGAGGCTATAGGTGCGGGCACTGGACCATGCCAAAAGCCTTACTTCACACACACATTTGGCTTGCCTACACGCAATTTGTCTCCAACGATCTTGCTACAGCTTCAACCGATCCGGCAGCACCAGAATCAATCAAAAAGCACACAGTCTGCAGACATCATCCAGAGAGCTACTCGTACTCGGCTCGTACTTCGCACAACAAGCTGGAGTGTAAGGCACCGTTTAGACTGGCAGCCAAAACGCTGCCTAAATCATCCAGATTGGAATTGGAGCGTTCTGCGGGTCCAAAAGAAAGGCCAAGATGGAGCGGTGAAATTTCATCCAATTCCGACCCGTTCAAGAGATTTCTTTCAAATGACAGCACCCAGATCTCATTATTTACGAGATGAATTCGCTGTCTCTCGGACTTTTACTCATACAATAGATTATATGCCACAATGTAGAAGTAATATTTCTACATTGTGGCATTGACAATTTTACTTGAGTATAAAATGAGTGGCAGTACAGTAGCATGAGTGCTATAGAATTCACACAATAACCCCAAGCAATGTTGTGCACCGGTGTACGATGCGTGCACAGTGTACACGTAGTTTAAACTGACCGAGTAGCTGAACAAGCTGACGGACACGTCGTGCGTTGTCAGCTTGCATGAATTATTGGCTTTGATAGGCTTGTTAAGAGAGGAGCTGGGGTGCAATATGGGTGATACAGTAGATCAGGAAGTCGCCACAGAGAGGCTGACTAGTGAATCTATTCAGGGTGAGAGGAGCACCTCCTGTCCTCCACACCATGCCAGAGGAAATGTGTTGCATCTGCAATGGATAACACTATACTTTACCGATTTGAATATTTCCAAAATTATGTCATATTATGTCATAACTGCTCATGTGTGCGACTCGATGATGCAAAATGATAGTATACTTATATCTGACATTTATACCAGTTAAATGATATAAAAGACACATTTCTCCAGATACAGTATTGTCATTTGCTGATCACAGAAGGGTAAATTGCCCATCCTGATCAGGATCATCGATCGGTGACTGATTATTATTATTATTATTATTACCCCTATTGTATTTTGCGTCCACAACGCTTATCAACTCCTGCTGGTGCACACACCAAACTTCCGCGCCCCATGGTGCAGACTGTGGGGCCGTGAAAAATCACCGGTTGGATTCTAAATTTCTTCTGTGTCCCCCTCTGCGTGTGGCATCCACTAGTTCGCCCATCAATCCCACAGATTAGTTTTTATTCCATTTTATTCATTTGTTTGTATTTAGGGTCATTTTCTGCAGTTCAAGCATACTTCCACAGGGTGGCAGGCTATTTCCAAAACTATTGGAAGTGCACGTGTGCACTTCTAATAGTTTTGGACAACACTACATAGCCAGCTCTACCCGATATAAAATGTATTTTGCAGATCTATTTGGACAATCCACACACTTTAAAGATCTAAATGGCCCTTCTGCATGTTTTGGAGATCTAATTGGTCAATCCATACCTTTCACAGATCTAATAGGCACAGATCTAATATGTTCTCACACCTGGCGGGCCCAGGCAAGACTCGGGTGCACAGGCTGTACCTGTGTACCATATTAGACTCCATCCGACTCCAACACACTAGCTCAGCTCTAGAAGGCTATGCTATAGGCTCTGTCAGGGTGCACAAGGCAGAACTCTACCATGGTCTAGAAATGTCCATTTGAAACTACTCGTTGTGCACACAAAACTAGTGTCTATGCACACAGTGTTTAGTTGCAATTGTGTGAGTACATACAGGGCTGACAACAGCTCAGCACACCCCAACATACTCTATTAACGCAGTGAACAACTAGTACAGCCCTTCCTGGTGTGATCCATTTTCTTATAGCAGAGTACACCCCCTGGCCTTGTCAATTCTACCACTAGGCAGGACTAGGCCAGACTTGGGTGCCCTACACCTGTTCTAGAAATACTCAATAAATGGTCGTGCACACAGAAATGTTGCCCGTGCACACATCGTTTAGTTGCAATGGTTTGTAAGTACATACAGGTCTGACAACAGCCTAATAGAGCCCAGTATGTCCAGCAAAGCCCCCAAGGGCATCTTAACCAGGTCCATCCCATTATAGTCCAGTAGTACACTCTCTTCTAGTGCGTGGACACCTGGTGGGCCCAGGCAAGACTCGAGTGCACCAGGCTGTACCTGTGTACCGTATTAGACTCCATTAGACTCCAACACACTAGCTCAGCTCTAGAAAGCTATAGGCTCTGTCAGGGTGCACAAGGCAGAACTCTACCATGGTCTAGAAATGTCCATTTGAAACTACTCGTCGTGCACACGAAACTAGTGTCTATGCACACAGTGTTTAGTTGCAATTGTGTGAGTACATACAGGGCTGACAACAGCTCAGCACCCCCCAACATACTCTATTAACGCAGTGAACAACTAGTACAGCCCTTCCTGGTGTGATCCATTTTCTTATAGCAGAGTACACCCCCTGGCCTTGTCAATTCTACCACTAGGCAGGACTAGGCCAGACTTGGGTGCCCTACACCTGTTCTAGAAATACTCAATAAATGGTCGTGCACACAGAAATATTGCCCGTGCACACATCGTTTAGTTGCAATGGTGTAAGTACATACAGGTCTGACAACAGCCTAATAGAGCCCAGTATGTCCAGCAAAGCCCCCCAAGGGCATCTTAACCAGATCCATCCCATTATAGTCCAGTAGTACACTCTCTTCTAGTCCGTGGACACCTGGTGGGCCCAGGGAAGACTCGAGTGCACCAGGCTGTACCTGTGTACCGTATTAGACTCCATCAGACTCCAACACACTAGCTCAGCTCTAGAAGGCTATGCTATAGGCTCTGTCAGGGTGCACAAGGCAGAACTCTATCATGGTCTAGAAATGTCAATTTAAAACCACTCGTCGTGCACACGAAACTATTGTCTATGCACACAGTGTTTAGTTGCAATTGTGTGAGTACATACAGGGCTGACAACAGCTCAGCACACCCCAACATACTCTATTAACGCAGTGAACAACTAGTACAGCCCTTCCTGGTGTGATCCATTTTCTTATAGCAGAGTACACCCCCTGGCCTTGTCAATTCTACCACTAGGCAGGACTAGGCCAGACTTGGGTGCCCTACACCTGTTCTAGAAATACTCAATAAATGGTCGTGCACACAGAAATATTGCCCGTGCACACATCGTTTAGTTGCAATGGTGTAAGTACATACAGGTCTGACAACAGCCTAATAGAGCCCAGTATGTCCAGCAAAGCCCCCCAAGGGCATCTTAACCAGATCCATCCCATTATAGTCCAGTAGTACACTCTCTTCTAGTCCGTGGACACCTGGTGGGCCCAGGGAAGACTCGAGTGCACCAGGCTGTACCTGTGTACCGTATTAGACTCCATCAGACTCCAACACACTAGCTCAGCTCTAGAAGGCTATGCTATAGGCTCTGTCAGGGTGCACAAGGCAGAACTCTATCATGGTCTAGAAATGTCAATTTAAAACCACTCGTCGTGCACACGAAACTATTGTCTATGCACACAGTGTTTAGTTGCAATTGTGTGAGTACATACAGGGCTGACAACAGCTCAGCACACCCCAACATACTCTATTAACGCAGTGAACAACTAGTACAGCCCTTCCTGGTGTGATCCATTTTCTTATAGCAGAGTACACCCCCTGGCCTTGTCAATTCTACCACTAGGCAGGACTAGGCCAGACTTGGGTGCCCTACACCTGTTCTAGAAATACTCAATAAATGGTCGTGCACACAGAAATGTTGCCCGTGCACACATCGTTTAGTTGCAATGGTGTAAGTACATACAGGTCTGACAACAGCCTAATAGAGCCCAGTATGTCCAGCAAAGCCCCCCAAGGGCATCTTAACCAGGTCCATCCCATTATAGTCCAGTAGTACACTCTCTTCTAGTGCGTGGACACCTGGTGGGCCCAGGCAAGACTCGAGTGCACCAGGCTGTACCTGTGTACCGTATTAGACTCCATTAGACTCCAACACACTAGCTCAGCTCTAGAAAGCTATAGGCTCTGTCAGGGTGCACAAGGCAGAACTCTACCATGGTCTAGAAATGTCCATTTGAAACTACTCGTCGTGCACACGAAACTAGTGTCTATGCACACAGTGTTTAGTTGCAATTGTGTGAGTACATACAGGGCTGACAACAGCTCAGCACCCCCCAACATACTCTATTAACGCAGTGAACAACTAGTACAGCCCTTCCTGGTGTGATCCATTTTCTTATAGCAGAGTACACCCCCTGGCCTTGTCAATTCTACCACTAGGCAGGACTAGGCCAGACTTGGGTGCCCTACACCTGTTCTAGAAATACTCAATAAATGGTCGTGCACACAGAAATATTGCCCGTGCACACATCGTTTAGTTGCAATGGTGTAAGTACATACAGGTCTGACAACAGCCTAATAGAGCCCAGTATGTCCAGCAAAGCCCCCCAAGGGCATCTTAACCAGATCCATCCCATTATAGTCCAGTAGTACACTCTCTTCTAGTCCGTGGACACCTGGTGGGCCCAGGGAAGACTCGAGTGCACCAGGCTGTACCTGTGTACCGTATTAGACTCCATCAGACTCCAACACACTAGCTCAGCTCTAGAAGGCTATGCTATAGGCTCTGTCAGGGTGCACAAGGCAGAACTCTATCATGGTCTAGAAATGTCAATTTAAAACCACTCGTTGTGCACACGAAACTATTGTCTATGCACACAGTGTTTAGTTGCAATTGTGTGAGTACATACAGGGCTGACAACAGCTCAGCACACCCCAACATACTCTATTAACATGGTGAATACCTAGCCCAGCCTTTCCTGGTGTGATCCATTCTCTTACAGCATAGTATACCCTCTGGCCTTGTCAATTCTACCACCTGGCAGGACTAGGCCAGACTTGGGTGCCCTAGACCGCAATGCATTATGCCCTAAAAGACTCAAACATGTTGTTTTCAGATGTAGCAGGCTGTGCCAGGCTCCAACAGGCTTTACTATGCTATAAAAGGCAATTCTGTATGGTGGACTAGAATTACTTAATAAAACTATTGGTCGTGCACACGGAACTGCTGCCCGTGCACACATCGTTTAGTTGCAATGGTGTGGGTACGTACACGGCTGACAACAGCCTAATAGAGCCCACTAGAGTCCAGCAAAGCCCCCCGCCAAGGGGATCTTAACCAGATCCACCCCATTACAGTCCAATAGCTGTAGGAGGCTGTGCCAGGCTCCAACAGGCTCTACAAGCTTTACAAGGCAAATCTGTATGGTGTTCTAGAAATACTCAATAAATGGCCGTGCACACAGAAATGTTGCCCGTGCACACATCGTTTAGTTGCAATGGTGTGAGTACATACAGATCTGACAACAGCCTAATAGAGCCCAGTATGTCCAGCAAAGCCCCCCAAGGGCATCTTAACCAGATCCATCCCATTATAGTCCAGTAGTACACTCTCTTCTAGTCCGTGGACACCTGGTGGGCCCAGGCAAGACTCGAGTGCACCAGGCTGTACCTGTGTACCGTATTAGACTCCATCAGACTCCAACACACTAGCTCAGCTCTAGAAAGCTATAGGCTCTGTCAGGGTGCACAAGGCAGAACTCTACCATGGTCTAGAAATGTCCATTTGAAACTACTCGTCGTGCACACGAAACTAGTGTCTATGCACACAGTGTTTAGTTGCAATTGTGTGAGTACATACAGGGCTGACAACAGCTCAGCACACCCCAACATACTCTATTAACGCATTGAACAACTAGTACAGCCCTTCCTGGTGTGATCCATTTTCTTATAGCAGAGTACACCCCCTGGCCTTGTCAATTCTACCACTAGGCAGGACTAGGCCAGACTTGGGTGCCCAACACCTGTTCTAGAAATACTCAATAAATGGTCGTGCACACAGAAATGTTGCCCGTGCACACATCGTTTAGTTGCAATGGTGTAAATACATACAGGTCTGACAACAGCCTAATAGAGCCCAGTATGTCCAGCAAAGCCCCCCAAGGGCATCTTAACCAGATCCATCCCATTATAGTCCAGTAGTACACTCTCTTCTAGTCCGTGGACACCTGGTGGGCCCAGGCCAGACTCGAGTGCACCAGGCTGTACCTGTGTACCGTATTAGACTCCATCAGACTCCAACACACTAGCTCAGCTCTAGAAAGCTATAGGCTCTGTCAGGGTGCACAAGGCAGAACTCTACCATGGTCTAGAAATGTCCATTTAAAACTACTCGTTGTGCACACGAAACTAGTGTCTATGCACACAGTGTTTAGTTGCAATTGTGTGAGTACATACAGGGCTGACAACAGCTCAGCACACCCCAACATACTCTATTAACGCAGTGAACAACTAGTACAGCCCTTCCTGGTGTGATCCATTTTCTTATAGCAGAGTACACCCCCTGGCCTTGTCAATTCTACCACTAGGCAGGACTAGGCCAGACTTGGGTGCCCTAAACCTGTTCTAGAAATACTCAATAAATGGTCGTGCACACAGAAATGTTGCCCGTGCACACATCGTTTAGTTGCAATGGTGTAAGTACATACAGGTCTGACAACAGCCTAATAGAGCCCAGTATGTCCAGCAAAGCCCCCCAAGGGCATCTTAACCAGATCCATCCCATTATAGTCCAGTAGTACACTCTCTTCTAGTCCGTGGACACCTGGTGGGCCCAGGCAAGACTCGAGTGCACCAGGCTGTACCTGTGTACCGTATTAGACTCCATCAGACTCCAACACACTAGCTCAGCTCTAGAAAGCTATAGGCTCTGTCAGGGTGCACAAGGCAGAACTCTACCATGGTCTAGAAATGTCCATTTAAAACTGTGTGTAGGTACACCTAGTCCAGCCCTTCCTAGTATGTTCCCTTCTCTTACAGCATACTACACCCCCTGGCCTTGTCAAGTCTACCACCACGCAGACTTCGGTGCCCTAGACCGCAATGCATTATGCCCTAAAAGACTCAAACATGTTGTTTTCAGATGTAGCAGGCTGTGCCAGGCTCCAACAGGCTTTACTATGCTATAAAAGGCAATTCTGTATAGTGGACTAGAAATACTCAATAAAACTATTGGTCGTGCACACGGAACTACTGCCCGTGCACACAATGTTTAGTAGCACTGGTGTGGGTACGTGCACAGATGACAACAGCCAAATAGAGCCCACTAGAGTCCAGCAAAGCCCCCCACCAAGGGAATCTTAACCAGATCCATCCCACTATAGTACAGTGCATTGCGGTCTAGGGCACCTAAGTCTGGCCTAGTCCTGCCTGGTGGTAGAAATGACAAGACCAGGGATTGTACTATGCTGTAAGAGGATAGATCACACCAAGAAGGGCTGGACTAGGTGTTCACTGTGTTAATAGAGTATGTTGGGGTGTGCTGGGCTGTTGTCAGCCCTGTATGTATTCACACAATTGCAACTAAACACTGTGTACATAGACAATAGTTTCGTGTGCATGACGTGGACATTTCTAGACCATGATAGAGTTCTGCCTTGTGCACCCTGACAGAGCATATAGCATAGCCTTCTAGAGCTGAGTTCGTGTGTTGGAGTCTGAAGTCCAATACGGTACAGCCTGGTGCACCCGAGTATTGCCTGGCCCCGCCAAGTGTGAGAACGGACTAGAGGAGAGGGTACTACTGGACTATAGTGGGATGGATCTGGTTAAGATGCCCTTGGGGGGGCTTTGCTGGACTCTAATGGGCTCTATTAGGCTGTTGTCAGCCGTGTACGTACCCACACCATTGCAACTAAACGGTGTGTGCACGGGCAGTAGTTCCGTGTGCACGACCAATAGTTTGGTCATGCAGATTTGTCTTGTACAGCCTAGTAGAGCCTGTTGTCCTACAGCTACTGGACTATAGTGGGATGGATCTGGTTAAGAATCCCTTGGTGGTGGGATTTGCTGGACTCTAGTGGGCTCAATTAGGCTGTTGTCAGCCGTGTACGTACCCACACCATTGCTACTAAACGTTGTGTGCACGGGCAGCAGTTCTGTGTGCATGACCAATAGTTTTATTGGGTATTTCTAGTCCACGATACAGAATTGCCTTTTACAACATAGTAAAGCCTGTGGGAGCCTGGCACAGCCTGCTACAGCTGAAAACAACCTGTTTGAGTCTTTTAGGGCATAATGCATTGCGGTCTAGGGCACCCAAGTCTGGCCTAGTCCTGCCTGGTGGTAGAATTGACAAGGCCAGGGGGTGTACTATGCTGTAAGAGAATGGATCACACCAAGAAGGACTGGACTAGGTGTTCACTGTGTTAATAGAGTATGTTGGGGTTTGCTGGGCTGTTGTCAGCCCTGTATGTATTCACACAATTGCAACTAAACGCTGTGTGCATAGACAATAGTTTTGTGTGCTCGACGAATGGACATTTCTAGACCATGATAGAGTACTGCCATGTGCACCCTGATAGAGCCTATAGCATAGCCTTCTAGAGCTTAACTAGTGTGTTGGAGTCTAATACGGTACAGCCTCGTGCACCCGAGTCTTGCCTGGGCCTGCCAGGTGTAGAACGGATTGGAGGAGGGGGTACTACTGGACTATAGTGGGATGGATCTGGTTAAGATGCCCTTGGGGGGGCTTTGCTGGACTCTAGTGGGCTCTATTAGGCTGTTGTCAGCCGTGTACGTACCCACACCATTGCTACTAAACGTTGTGTGCACAGGCAGCAGTTACGTGTGCACGACCAATATTTTTATTGAGTATTTCTAGTCCACCATACAGAATTGCCTTTACAACATAGTAAAGTCTGTTGGAGCCTGGCACCGCCTGCTACAGCTGAAACAACCTGTTTGAGTCTTTTAGGGCATAATGCATTGCGGTCTAGGGCACCCAAGTCTGGCCTAGTCCTGCCTGGTGGTAGAATTGACAAGGCCAGGGGGTGTACTATGCTGTAAGAGAAAGCTGGGCTGTTTTCAGCCCTGTATGTATTCACACAATTGCAACTAAACGCTGTGTTTTGTGTGCACGACAAATGGGCATTTCTATACCATGATTGTGAGTTCAAAAGCCTGAAGCAGTAAGCTTGACTCCAAAAACAGTAATCCAGGTCCACAAAGAATGAAGGTTTCAACTGTTTACTTGCAAAAAAAAAAAGTCAGGCGTACAAAAACAGAAAAAACAACAAACATTCAAATAAAAGGTGTTCAAAGTAGTCCAAAGTAGTCAAATATTTTCAAGGTTCTTTAAGTTACTATTTTTCTATGTCTGGTTACTATCCTCTTTCTGTGGTTACTATTTTCTTTCTGTGGGTCAAAAAACTGTTTCTGCTCCCACTCAGGCTTCCAGCACTGAACTGACTAATTAGAGCCTGACATACAGCTGCTGCAAGCCAGCCTCAGTAAGCTGGTTAAGTGGCTACACACTCCTATAGGCTGAACCTCAATTGGCTCATTTACACCCTAGGCAGCACACACAGTGTAAACAAGACACGCCCTTCTATACACACACACAGACATTTTCAGTTCCAAATATGACTCTAACAATGATAGAGTACTGCCCTGTGCACCCTGATAGAGCCTATAGCATAGTCTTCTAGACCTTAACTAGTGTGTTGGAGTCTGATGGAGTCTAATACGGTACAGCCTGGTGCACCCGAGTCTTGCCTGGGCCTGCCAGGCGTGACAACGGACTGGAGGAGGGGGTACTACTGGACTATAGAGGATGGATCTGTTTAAGATTAAATATGTAAAAGGTTTGGATTGACCAATTTGATCTGCAAAATACGTGGATGGGACAATTAGATCTGTAAAAGGTGTGGATTGACCAATTAGATCTGCAAAATATGCAGAAGGGCAAATTAGATCTCCAAAACAAGCGGATGGGCCAATTAGTACCTGTAAAAGGTGTGGATTGACCAATTAGATCTACAAAACATGCAGAAGCGTCAATTAGATCTGTAAATGCTGTGGATTTACCAATTAGATCTCCAAAACATGCGGATGGGCCAATTACATCTGTAAAAGGTGTTGTTTGGCTGTACCAGGAAGTAACTATGAATTAGAAATGTCCATGGATAACTATTGCTTGTGGACATGAACTTTGCAAGTGCACACATTAGATCTGTAAAATGTGTTGTTTGACTGTATCAGGCAGTAACTATGCTATGAACTAGACATGTGCATGTAAAACTATTGCTTGTGGACACAAACTATGCAAGTGCACACATTGATCTCTGCTGCCCCCCGTTGACAAAAAACAGTCAGCACAGCCGTGTGCACTTACAGGAGTCATACATGACTCATGTACGTGAAATTTTGTGCACTTGCCATAGTTGCTTGGTGAAATGCACTTGACAAGTTTTTCGCAAGAAATTTGTGCACAAGCCCAAGCTCTAATATGGGGAACTCCCTGCCGTGCACGCAAAATACAATTGTTATTATTATTATTATTATTATTATTATTATTATAGCCAGATTATCCCAAAAACACACTATTATTATTATTATTATTAGAGCATCTCTACTGTAACTATACGTGCAAGTGATAGCGCTGTGCGACAGAGTGTAAATTAGGCTTTTACACAGGCAGAGTGAAGTTCATCATGACCATTTTGGAAGATATACAGTAAATGGCCAAAAATGACAGAAAAATAAGCTGCAGAGCACAATCTTTGATTTGTAAATGGACAACTAGAAAGGTGCACTCCTCTGAGCCATGTGCAGGTCTTACTCTTGTTTAGAGTAATAGCAAACCCTGTGGTGGGCATGGCCTAGGTCTTATTATCATGAGTCAAGGGATCCAGGGAAACATGTTATTTTTCATTGCATATCATGCGGTTCAAACGTGAATCGGCCAGTTAAGCCCTTTTCACACCAAAGGGTCCATGCATTTGTAGCGTTAACTTTCGGTATGATATGTCTTGTTGCACGTTGGCATGCATTGACCCGTGTTGATGCACGTCCCCAATGTGTGCAAGTCAATGTTGCCACAGATTATTTGCCCTCAGATGAGCGTATTGATGGACAGAAACATGGACAGGAAGTAAAAACATAGTTTTCAGTCATTAGCCATGGCAGAGAATAACTTGAGAGCAACTGAAATCCAATATACCTAAACCTTATTGACCAGGTGACTGTCTACATTTGATCCTGAACCCTTTTACGCCTGTGACGCAAAATGTCTTCAATGAAGCTCACACAAGCTTGTAGATCTTGCTACGTTCACCACAACTGTCATACTATAATGTGTGACGCGTTGGTTAACCAGGAATCAGTGCACACACCACGTTGTCTTTCAAATGATTAGTTTACGTTTCCAGAGCGGATGGGGTCACGACCAGCTAAGGAAGGAAAAGGTAGGAGGCAGAGATGTATTGGGGGGATCTGGAGGGAGGGACAGGGAGAGGGAGGGAGGATCACTTAAACAGGTTGACTCAAGCACAGTGACTATGTGAGGGTGAAGAATAGGCCAATTCTGCCCCAGAGAAATGAAGGATAACTGGGGCCGTCCCCGGTTTAAATCAATGGCATGGATTTACCTTCACGGGGGATGGAGGGGAGGGAGTGGGGGGCGGGGTGAAGAGACACAGAGGAAGAAAGTAATTAATGGAGCCCAAAATACACACGGGGCTCAATCATAGACTTTATTTAAAAAGAAATAAGAAAAGGAAACAAATGGATGTACTGTAGGGAGCAGGACATGTTGGCTGTGTCCCGTTGTTTAGGTCTTTAGTTTACCGGGGCCATATAAGGCCGTGGCACAGAACATTTTCAGGTGGGCTGGTGCTTGCGATCAAATATATTTACCATACATTTTGGGGGACCATAGCAATAAGAAGTTTGAGAAATAACATGTTGAAAACAGGAGATGGAGGGAGAGAGAGAGAGAGAGAGAGAGAGAGAGAGAGAGAGAGAGAGAGAGAGAGAGAGAGAGAGAGAGAGAGAGAGAAGAGTCAACAGGTCTGGCAAGCCTTCAATCCGTCGCCCACATGAAGGGAGGACAGACAGACAGACAGACAGACAGACAGACAGACAGACAGACAGACAGACAGACAGACAGACAGACAGACAGACGACAGCAGGGGGGGAGGGGACGCCCGGGTCAAATGAAAGAGGAGCAGCCGACGAGGAAGACAAGTGGAAGAAAGAGAGATGAAAAGACTCGACAGACCGGGGGGCGTGGGGCTGGGGGTACAACCACTGTACACAGCCATCGTTCACTTATGAGTGTCCAAGAAGCACACGTGTGAGAAAACGGTACGCAGCACAAAACAGCAGAGAGAAGGACATCTTGCTTTCTATGCGTTTATATTTCTCATACTGTGCTGTAAAGTTACACACAGGGTCTGTGAGCTTTTCTGACCAGTCATTGGGTTGGTTAATAGTGGTGATAGGTAGTGCATTGGGGTCTTTAATATCAGAACCATGTTTGGCAACACTGATCACCCAGATAAGTGATGCCATTAATTGCCCTATATACTGTATATTTCCATACGGTTTAAAAGAATGCGCCACTATTGTTGAACATGCATTAAGGTTTGTGATTGGACTATCGTTGGCAAACACACGTTAAGGTTGGCAAACATGCTTGCGGTTATGGTTATGTGAGAGGACTGGAAGGGGCAAAATCAACTTGATCAACTCGTGATTGTGGGAACCGCAGCTGATAGCAAAAGAGCTGCGGCTGAAAGTAAATGAGTCACGACTGATAGTATCGGTCGGCAAACCCGGCGACCATTTTCGGTTGCGGCAGGTATCCTATCTCTCGCGGCAGGTATCCTACCGGTTGGGGGTTGAGATTAGGCTTAGGCATAGGTTTTACTGAGGTCATATGTAGAGCTAGAACAGGCACAACCGACACGCTACCGACACCGATAAGAAATCGGCCGGCCGATACTCATTTACCATAGCGGCAACCGATGGATCATCAGACATAGCCGCCGTCTGAAAATGATTTTGCCGGTTCTCTTTAAGGTAGGTTGTCGTCGTCAGACCCTGGCGAGCGAGGATATATTATAGTGTAGCAACAATGTGAAATACTTGTATAACATTCTATAACAAAGTCATTAATGTGGTTGGACAGATGTCTTTGTGCTACAGAGGCCCATCTGACTGGAATAATATTTCTCTATCTGTCAGATCTATTTCATCTTTCGGTCGATTTAGTAGGACTTCCCGACATTCACATCTTGGCTCGCCTTGTATATGCTTCTAATCTGACAAGTACCAGCAATGACAGATGTATTTGCACTGCAGCGCTGCCCTTCTATCCTCTGTTGGTGAGGTAGGTCCATGAGGGTGGGCAAGCTGTCTGTGTATACAACTCTATGCACTGTATGTGGCACTGTGGACATTAAAAAAAACACTGTATTTCTTGTTTGTAAGCAACCACTTGTAACCACTTGATTTTTTTACTTGACATTTTCTGTATTTTGTTTTTCTATTGTTGTGCATTTATTTGTGCTCTTTTGTAATTGCTGTTTCTTACCTATTGTTCACCTCGAAACATTGCTTTGAAGGGTGCTTTATAACTAAAATATACTTACTATATGTTCTGTATCTGCGTACCACACAGTATGTTTCTATACATCTTGTTAATTTCTTGATGCTGCAACCCAAGGGACTATTATCCCTTCAACAATAACAATCTGACAACCCGCCGCAGCTGTACGACAGGTCTGTCGTTTTCAGAGCACACCTACACATAAAATTATTTTTTTATTAAACTGCGAGTTATATTCTAAGAGATCTCTTGTCCACTAGTCCCCCGTCCCCCCGTCCCAAATTGTCAATATATGGAGACTAAAGCTCAAGTCACACGAAAGGGTCAAGAGCGTTTTAGCGGTATCTCTGTGTTGTGATATGTCCTGTAGCACACAGCGTTGACGCATGTTAACCTGCGTCGTCCCTAGTAGGGTTTAATATTTTTCCCTTATTTGGCCCATTTTACAAACGAAGAATAAGACAGTTAAAAAAGTCCCCTGAAATGCAATCTCGATACTTACACAATACACAAATATTAACAATGCAGCAAGCAAAATAATTATTATTAGGATGATGATGTTTATAAAACCTGATGCTTCTTTAAAGAAGCATTGGAACATTGCTGAGTGACAGGTCTCATAGCCAATCAGGTGCTGTCGTTGGATTTTCAACTAGTGCTAACAACGGAGGGAGGGACTTGAATTGCAGGGGAGAAACAAATAAGGTAGTATTTTTTAAGGTGGTGATTCAGGGCTTGTGACAGGATAGTCTCGACATCCAGGCTTTCATTTTCGTTCGTCTTGCGCGAAAACGGAAAGCCTGGACTAACGCACGTTGGAAAGTGGCCTTCAAGTGGGATTGAACCTTCCGGGGTGGGCGTCGCTCTAAATAATGTGACGTAGAACAGGAGTGGGGGGGCGCGGTAGGGGCCGGGGATGACGATACGTTAGTGAGATCAAATCAGAGCGCAGCTCATTTGCCGTGTGGATCCCACGGCACCCCGCCCCCCAAGGCCAAAATCATTGAGGGCTAGACCAGGCTAGTGACAGGATAGCATGGTGATGTATGTGTGTGTGTTACCTGTGATGATGAGGCACTCGTTGGGCTCCAAGGCTTCAGTGAAGAGGCGAGAGATGATGAGTTCAGTGTTGATGAGGAAGCGGATCTCCTCCTGGACCAGACCTCCTGCTGTTACTCCTCCACCTACAAACCTGTTGGCAAAGTCCACCTGGAGGACACACACACACACACACACACACACACACGCGCGCGCACACACGCACACACACGCACACACACGCACACACACGCACACACACGCACACACACGCACACACACGCACACACACGCACACACACACACACACACACACACACACACACACACACACACACACACACACACACACACACACACACACACGTATCACTGTCAACTGCTAGTGAGGTCAACAATGGAATAATTGAAATTGCAAGATCTAAAACTAGAGTACCAACTTGCGTATTGTGCACAAGTAGGCCATGCAGGCCTACTCTTGCTTGAGCAGAGTGAACAAAAAACAATTCATATTTTTAATATTCTCTTGGGAAACAATTATTGTTTTTGCAGAACCTCCTTCAGGAGATAGTACTCATGACATTAGTTATAAACATCTTTCCGGCCAATCAGAATGCTTCGACGGACAGTCAACGACCGACGACCGGCAACGACGAACCGATCACTTAACTTGCTCTTACTCGGTAAAAACTCTTTTAGATTGGTTATTTTCGGGTGTGCAACACTGGCATGTACAGTAACTAATATCAATCTTAAACCTAACCTAATAAATGCCTAATCTTAATCCTAACTGGAGGCTTAGCCTAATTGTAACCACAAAAAAACCATTTTGAGTTTTTGATACGTCAAATTGTCTCACATTCTCGTGGGGACATTTGGTCCTCAAAAGACGCACACAGTCACACACATGCACGAACATTCACGCGCACACACACACACACACACGCACGCACACACACACACAATTAGGTGACATTTCATAAATTACTTTTCAGACTTTGCGTTAAGGGCAGATCAACAACAACTGCCAACTGCCAGCCAGTCGCCTTGGCAGAAACCAGCCAACCAAACAAACAGAAAATAACGAGAGAGAGAGAGAGAATGAACACTTTCGCTACAGCTCCGTGTGACGTGTCCATTGTTAATTTCTTCCCGTTGACAGCTCTCTCCGGAGGCAATGATAAAATAAAAAAATAGAAACATCCTGTGACAGTTCAGTGGGATGTGATGCCAATGCCCACCGTAGTCACTGTATATACTAGACATTTACTCAGATTTTTTCCCCCTCCCGGATACTTCTAATAGTTGTATATCAGTCACTCACAAAGTTCCGATCCGATAACAGTGTAAACTTGAAAATATATATTAAACAGAACAGGAGTGGTTCTCAAAGTGGGGTCCAGGAACTCTGAGCGTTCCTTGGGCTGGTTCCAAATGGACAATATCAGGTCTGTAACTGTGTAACTGTGAGACTTATGGAGGTACTTGAAATACAAATGTGTGACTGTGAGAAGCACTGTTCTAAGAATAAATACAAAAAAGACAAAAAAAAAATCAAAACACCAAACAATAAATAAGATTAGTGACATATCATTGATATGATCAATGAAAGGGGCATCAGGAATGGCATAATCATGTATTTATCAGATTTTTAGATACAGGTATTGCTATCGGAACAAATCTAAGGTTTTCCTTTTTATTTGTTGATATCAATGATATACTGTATTATCATCATTAAAGTCTTGTATTGTAAATAGAATTAAGAGAGCGGTCATCATTGTCTTGTATTGTAAATAGAAATAAGAGAGCGGTATCTAAAAGCGACCTTACAGGTGGGCTGTCTGTGGAATGAGGTATGTATAAAAACATTTCACAGACCTTTTTACTTGTAACAGTGTTAGTGTTTTTGGCAGTTATTTGGGGGACATTTTGTATATATCCTCACGGCCCAAAGGTTGAGAACCTACAGTAAATAATCAGGTTAACGTGGTTAAGGGCACACTTGTGCCCTTTGCCCTATTTGAACTGAACGGAGGAGAATGTTCAGCTGCAGGTTGGGACACTGCTGTAACCTCCCCTGATTTAAACGAACGACTCTATTAACAAGCCCTAATTAGCTGCCACCCACGGTGGCCGTTTAACACAGATGGATGTCCAAAGGATCACAAAGCTTCCTGTCTCTGCACACAATCAAATCAGCGTGTTGTTGCAGCAAAAACAACACTGACAAATACTGTCAAGTTTACAGTCTCTATCATTTACAGCAGTGCTTTTGAACCAGTTTCATTTCAATTATTGTATTTATTCATTGTCCTAACATCTGAATAGACAGCAGAGGGTGCAACGGTTAATTGACTGTCGGCTCAATTGCAATAATATATGTATATAATATATATTTTAAAACACTGCTATATGAGGGTTCCCAAACTGAGGTCATGACTGCCACAAAAATAAAAACCCTCCAACCTGACAAGCACTTGCAAATTTAGGCTGAGGTATTGCATTTTTGATTTTTAGTCCATTTAGTCAATTTGCTAATTTGCTAATTTTGTGATAAAACGTCTTAAAAGTCATTAAATTGTAAATGTGTAGACACCCTTTGTACAGTTACAGTACATATTAATATGTACAGTATTATATATACAGTATGTTGTATGTTGGTTTGTTTTCTGATCAGCTGAGAAAGCATCAATGATGCACAGACTATCGTCTGTGGACTTCATAAAATAAAAAAATATAAAAATATATAAAAATTTTAATGTAAAGGACTTTGGTACAACTTTGTTGTTATATAAATGTGCTATATAAATAAAGATGGTATGGTATGGTAGCCATCTACAGGGCACAATGAGTCGCATTTGTAATGCCTTGCCAAATTGTACGACGAAGGCTTGTCCCAGGTTGGGGAAGAACAAGTCCATTTACATATCTAGACACTACTTGGACAATGGACACCAACACAGATTGGAACATTTGGCTAAATCACCGTTAGATTAGACAAACAAAAGTGACATGCCAATTGTTTTTTATCTGGGCAGAAGTCAATGGATGATGATGATAATTTAAAATCTAATCAGGTTTTTCAGACTCAGTAATGGGGCGTGTTGGAGGATGAACGCCCCCACAGTACTTTTTAAGAAGTTTCACTGAATTCAACTGACCTGTACTGTACAAAGAAAGTGTGTGAGTTCCTCCCATCAAACATTTACAATATCAATTTAACAATTACCATTTACATCACACTCAGGGAAGTGTGTACGAAAGTGTGTCCCCCAACCCCCCCACCACCAAACATTTATGATACCAATTTACTAATTACGATTTACGACACATTTGGGTAGGTTGGCCTAAACTGTGAAACCTGCCTGACTCCAGTGTAGTCGGTGCCACACACAGACATACATTGACATGCAACCGCAGCCCTGTTGCATATGAATGGAGCCGTGCTGCTGCTGCTAACGAGACAGCAAGCAGTGGAAAGTGAGACGCCAATACAGCAGGGGTGGATGTAGCATTTCCCAATTGGGGGGGGGGGCAGGACAAAATGGTATGAGGGCGGCTCCATCGCCCGTGTTGCTTCACGCCACGGGTGATGAAGCTGCACCCATACCATTTTCAGTTACAGTACTTTTATTAGGCAATTAAGCATAAATAATAAGATCAGTTGTTGTTGAAGTTGCACCAGACACGCAGCATGCATAAAGCTAAAGGTCTGAGAGTTTTCCGTTTTGAATGAAGCCCAGGGTTGGTTTAGTGGTACCACAACTGTAGTTAGTTAGTAACAGTAGTAGTGTTTCAAATCATTTGGGCACTTTAATTTGAAATATCTTGGGTTGTTTTCCATGCCATCGTGTTTGGTGGGGCAGTCTGGGCATTTAGGGGGCCATTGCCCCCCCTGCCCATGCCTGGATCCGCCCCTGCAATACAGAAAAATACACATGCGCCTGCTCCTCCTAAATGGTGCCGTCAAACTGCCAGCCACCGACGGACTGACCCCGTGAGATCGGCCCCTTCCTCGTCACACAGCCCTGACGTGAATGACTAAACATCTGTCTATTTGTTCTATCTACTTGTGTTATCATTCATGAGTATGATCCATCTGTCTTTCTTTGATGGATGGATGGAAGACAGGTGTATGTCTGTATGTGGGTTAAAACTGTGACAAATTACTTTTTATTGTGATGAATAGGAACTTAAAAGTATATATTGATCCAAGAAGACAATCCCCCACTGTTACCGAAATCAACAATAAATACACCGCGGCCCACCCATTCTGTCCGTTTAACATGAAGGCCCACCAGCTGAACTGTTAAGTGGTCGGATGGGAGGACCCGGATCCAAGCGGACCCTGGTCGAGAAAAGGTTGAGAGGACCACCAACGTCAAACAATGACATAGCTTTTTTTTTTTAAAGGTTGATAATAACAGTGTTGTTTTTCTTCAATCAATAAATATGAATACCCTAATGGAACTGCGGTACAGTATGGAAATGTACCTCTCTGCCTTTCTGTCCAAACTGAAGCGTTTAATTGATTCAATCAATCAATATCATCTACTTTCATTTGTGCACGTGTCTGTAGTAAAACAGATTGATTGATTTATTGATTGATTGATGGAAATTTGTACTAACAGCTTGGAGATTTACAGTACATTTCAAGCACAACTCAATACAAGACCGATAACTGTGAATGGTACTTTTTTACAATAGTCCACCGTGTTCAAGGCATTTAGAGACAAAAAAAAATCACTGAGCAAGTGAGCAAGACTTGCATGGTTTGCTGTGTGAATTGATCTACTGCATGTGTGTGTAACAATGGCAGGGCTGCAACGATTAATCGATGAATCGTAATCAAATCGATAATTTGATTAGTTGTCAACTAAATTAGTAATTGATTAATAGGATTGGCAACTAATCACTGGAGTTATCATGGGTGTTTTCCCTCTTAACCATAGTTCTTCTAGCGTTATGTGTAACTAAACTAAAGAGGACTGAGCAATCTCTAACCCTAACCCTAAATATGACACCAAACAAATGTACCCCATTATAAGAAATTTGGATAAAAATGGTAAATGGTGCATTTATGTAGCGCTTTTATCCAGGGCACTTTATAGTGTATTACATTCAACCCACTCACACACACTCATAAGGGCTTTACAGACGAGGAGTCACGCACGCATTATCGCAGCGATTCTACCGTGACACTCACTGCTGAGTGCTGACAGACGAAAATCACGTAGCAAGAAAAAAAGAGCTCACAGGATTGAATATAAAATAAGTCGTGTGTGTGGGAACAAAAACGAGCATGCGTGCAACAAACACCGGACGGGTGCGGTAAAGCCCAACGTCACACACTTGCTTTGTTGTGTTGTGTGGCAAGCACAAAACTGCCCGTTGAAAATGAACTAAAAGGGGTGATTTATTACAGAGCCATAGTCGCCCCACAGACACAGCTGATAAATGGCGCTACTGTACAGCGTTTAAAAGGCAGATCAGACCCTGTGTCTGTCAGGCTGTCAGTGTCAACTTCTCCTCTCAGCGCTCACAGGTCAAACACTCTCATCTGTGCTTGCCTGACCTCTCCGACATAGTAAGCTTGTGTGAATATTGTTTTTTATACAGTATATAAATATATTTTTAGTATATACTTCTGGCTTCTGTGTCTATCTGCATCAGCCCTCCTCACAGAGTGTTTGTTTTCCCTTTCGGGCTGACAGCTGAGGGGGGTTAGAGGGGGGTCTTCGGTGGAAGTCAGGACACTGGAGGAGGTGAGGAAGAAGAGGAGCGGGGGGAGCTGAGCTGAGCTGAGCTGAGCTGAGGGGCCGTCTCCCGGGGGTCATCCGTCGGGGTGGGAGCAGCACCGGGGCTGGCAGTTTGACGGCAGCGTTTAGGAGACGGGACGTTCTGTCATTCTGTCACACAACGGGGCTGGGGGGGTTATGATTGGAGGGGGAGGGGATGGTGTGGGTCAGGGTTAGGGGGTTGAAGGACTTTAAAGGAAGTGAGGAGATGAGCGGTTTGGCTAATAGACGCAGCAGACGCTGCAGATGAGCGGTTTCCATTCCACTCCCCTCCCACATCCCTGTCTGCTCTGCATCTTCACGGGCCTGGACCCGCCGTGGGCCAGTAAGCACACGGAGCAGACCCCCTTTCACCCATCCTCCTGACAGTCCGCTTGACACTCCTATCCACGCTCCAAAAACTAAAAAAATAAATAAGGCGAGCAGCGGTATCACATCAAAACATTTTTTGACATCAGCAACAAAACAAAAATGGAAGAGGAAAAAAAAAAACAGTGAGTCCACGGTCCACCTCCCCCCTATCCTATCGTATCGATCCGTGCACCGTTTCAGCCAGAGACTTTGTCGAGGCAGGTTAAAAAATGTGACAAAAGGAAAGGAAGAAATACCGTTAAGCCACAACAAGCAATACTAGGTTTGTACTAGGCAGTCTTGTATTGGCACCATTTTGCGTCATGCTGAATACTGTAAAACAAACAAATCCATGTTGTCAACTCCAAAAACTCTACTTTTCAATCATGTATGAATAAAACCAACTCAACAAACACTTTTTTTATCTGATACATCACTCTGCATGTGTAAGGAATGATGCAATCCTCAATAGCCATGTTTACTTTTATGTCCCTTGCAATGGAGCCAAGGCGATTCAAAAGACCATGCTGGGAGAATATTCCGTTCAGTCGACAACATAGGGTCGGACGTTTATCCGGTCAGATGTGCGGGTAGGACAGGATATTATGGACACATGTGCAGAGATTCCACACCTTTATAAATATACAGCAGGGAGGATTTTGGGGGGGGGGGGGGGGGGATCAGACCAAAGCTTGATCAGCAACAACAGGAAAGATGGAGGGACCCAGAGTAATCCGTCCAGCCAAACATGGATCTCGCTGCACAATGTCTTTGTTTAGCGGCAGGCAAAAGCTTTCTCCGCCTATGGCAGAAAAGCGCTGGTGGACAGGTGGACTGTCTGGCCCTTTACTTACGTTAACCCTACATACAGACAGACAGACAGACAGACAGAATGAGACAGACAGACAGGTGCAGTGTCAGAGCAAAAATCAATCAATGCACCAGCGTGAATGGTCTCCTACCTGCAACATTCCATATCCATCATCCTCAATGGTCCCCTCACAGGTGATGTGAAGCCTCTTCAGCAACGTCTGGGAACTAAACAAAGGGAATGTTTACAAAAAAATCAAGATCAAAATCATCACTCACTAAGGATTGACGCAATGGTATAATGGCATGGAGGCATTGGGGGGGGGGGACTATTGCTGGGTTAACAACAATAGTGGTGGATTCAATATATAGCTATCGCAATTTATCGATCAACACCTGGGCGATAGATACAGTATATATCAATCGAGAGGCTGTTGTATTATATGGCAATAAACATCATGAGTTATCTGGTGATCAGTGTGGACAAATGTACCTCCGTTTAGCGTTATGAAAGCCACCCTTGCACGTTGCAATACACTCCCTTCCCAGAGCCCTTATTAGGATGTTTATAAATGTTTAAATCAGGCGAGCCCAACCAGTAGATCGGGATATACCGGTAGATCTCGGCCTGATCACAAGTAGATCTCGGGAGATGTGGTGGGGAAAGAAAAAAATGGGGTGGAAAAGAAAAAATATCTATTTCGTGTGTGTGTGTGTGTGTGTGTGTGTGCGCGCGCGCGCGTCTACGAAGCGGCTCATTTGGAGGATTGTCTGCTGTCTGTGAATTATGTCAATAGTATTGTTCTGCAATTTGTGGTGGACTGTTCTTATTATGATTGCATTTGCAACTGTTGTAGGTCTACTTATGACAAGTCTGTTGTACTTTATGCTTATATGGACATGAAGTAAAGTGGTAAAACAAAGTAGTGTTGTGTTGTTGTGAAGTTACTGTAGGCTGGCAACGATGCGTGTGGTTTTAAATGTTGATATTGGACTGGTAGATCCCGGAGGGGTTGGCTGCTGAAAAGTAGATCTTGGGTCAAAAAAGGTTGGGCACCCCTGGTCTAAATGGTTTGGCTCCTGCGTATCTCTCTGAGCTTATGAAATCCTATGTTACTGCTAGAGCTCTGAGATCCACTAAACTCCTATTATTAAAAGAGTTAAGACCCTAAAATTAGGAAGACTACAAGGGGTGCGCACTCTTTTGCGGCAGCAGCCCCTAGGCTCTGGAAGAGTCTGTCACTCAATATTAGATCTGCCCCATCTATAACTGTATTTAAGTCGCACTTATTTTCCCTTTTAATCAAAGTCAAGCTCACACTTTTTTACCATGCTTTTACTGTCATTATTTTATTGTACTGTTTTTGTATTTCCTGTCTCATTTCTTGTCTCATGTTTTGGTCTCATTTTGTACAGCATTTTGGTAGAACTTGGTTGTTTTAAACGTGCTCTATAAATATAGTTTGATTTGATTTGATTTTAATTTAAAGATCTCTGCGGGCCTGAGAGGGCTTTATTGTATTTGTGCAACATGGTCATTAGTTTTGAATAAAGTATAATCGATATATATATACATCGATAAATCAATATATCAATATACTGTATATATTGTAACATGGCCTCAGTATAGTGATACATATCTATTGGGTTACATACAGTATATTGCTAGATTGCAAGCAATATCCACCACTAGTTATCACTGTGACACAGACATCACAAGGTTTCAGGCTTTGTGCTCAGCATTGCATAACCCCCTTAAGATCTGAGGGCAATTGCATAGACGCCTTCTAAATCACTAGTTCTCACACTCGGGATATTTATGAAATAGCAGATCTACAGTCTGATATTTTCTTTTTCTCAGCTCTTGCACAAGAGAGCATAATTTATAACATACGTAAAATACTAATTATTTTCCTATAAGAAAGACAATGAGGTAAAGATGAGGTAAAAGAAATCGTAGATCATCATAACTCATCTCATTTTGGCCAATCGCAATCTTCAATGTTGGTATTTCACTGCCAATGGCAAATAATATTTGTGTTGGGACAGGGTTTCCAGCGCCAGATTCTAGTTCTCGGCGCTAGATAAGATTCTACTTACTGGCTCTAGGTTACAGTTTCTGACGCTAGATTCCAGTTTCTGACACTATTGGTTGTAGTTTCTGAAGTTTAGTTTGCACCACTAGATTATAGTTCTTGATGCAACATTCTGGTTCTGGTCAATAGATTCTAGTTCATGCTGCTAGATTCTAGTTTCAGACAGTAGATTCTAAATCCTGATGCTCTATGTTTGTGTTAGGAGGATGTTTGTGTGTACAGGAACCCACAATGCTGAATATAGGACAGAAAGCCAAGGTCAAAAAAATAAATAAAAATAAAATGTAAAATTACACATCTTTCCCGGTTATAATGGTATAATATGATGTGGAATGTCCCTACAGCCTGTAGAGCTGGTAATCGGTGGGGCCCTTTGGCAGAGTCTCAGAATATTACCCCCCTGCACAAGGAAAGAAAAAAGGAGGTAGAGTACATTGTTGTTTTGATGTTAAGGAGCAGAATGACTGGAGGCTCTTCATAAAAGACTCCTTTCAGTCTCCGACACTCCCTGAGGGGAATGCTGGCACTCGCCATGGAAGAGCAAAGACTGGGGTTAGAACATAACATGCTCTGGAGATGTTCTGTATCAGTCATTATTTAATACTCCTTTCTTTTATATTATATAATTAGTTTGTACCACCAAATACATGCACCGTCTTCTTCACTGTCTAAATCAGTGGTTTCAAACCTTTTTTTAAGCCTGTGACTCAAACTGTATTTTCGTCTAACACAAACATTACATTCCCTTTGACAATAAACAGAGAATTTACGTCATAATGATCTGTGCAATGATAAGAGGTAGGGATGAGCAGATATATATATATATCGGCCATACACATTATTTGCTTTAAAAATGAATATCGGAAAATAATGCGGAAAAATCGGGAAAATATTATAAAAATATGACTATTTTAGTTTTTTGAAAAATCGGTAAAACTAAAGACCAATTACAGATATGTATAGAGCCACATAATCAGGGAAAAAAATATATGGGGGACCTTCCTCCAATTATGATGGAGTGGTAGCAGGCCTTGGTGCACGTGCTGTTGGTCTGTTGGGGGATTTTCCAAATCACTGAATGCTCCCATTATTTATTTTTTGTCCACCACAAACGCCTGCATATATCGGTATCGGTTGATATCGGCTGATATCGGTATCGAAAATTAAAGGTTGGACAATATTGTAATATCGGATATCTGTAAAAAAAGAAAGTCAATATCGGACATCTCTAATAAGAGGAACAGCTGTCCTTACTTCACTCGGTTGTGATCTGTATCTGTATTATTTTAATAAAAACAGAAAAAATGTGGGAAACAAAAAAATAAGGTTACCAGTAAAAGTGTGCGTGTGATCCACAGATGGTCTGGCATGGTCAGACCAAGATCACTGTGTAGATATTAATCTGGAATTTCATTCTGATATTTAGTCTGAGTAGTCAGAGATTCCTTTTTCTTTTTCTGTGGAGGATTCATCTTATTCCCAGGCAATGGGCACAGTGGCCTAGATGATGAAATAGCCAGTCCAAAGTCTCAAACCATTGTGTTAATGCGGTGTAATACAGTGACAGAGGGTTCATAATGTACCTTTCCCAGATGGGTGGATTACTCAGACACTGTCTGGTGAAGGTAACGAGACCCTTGGGCCCTGGAGTGAGGGAAAAAAAGGAGAACATGTCACCATCAATGAGTGGAAAACTGCTGCTTCCCATCCTTTTTTCATTCTTACATCTGACAAAAACAGAGATCTGTGGGTGCGCACGCACACGGTCGCACGCACAAACACGGTCGAACTCACAAGCACGGTCGCACACACACGCAAACCACTTATGTCTTATGAACTCACGTGAGGAATGGCAACAAAAAACAAGATCAAAAAAGCAGCATTTCTACCAACACTGAAACCTTTTTGAAAAAATGTAAACATTTGACAATATAGAGCTGAGCAGTCCCATCCATTTTATGACCCACAGCCTAGAGGGTAAAATGACTAAAGTGGTATTTTAAAGGAATGCATTCATTTTTGTGCTTACTGCTTTGTGCAACTCTCCTGAAGTAGCAGAACAGGGTTTTCAGTTTCTCCATCTTCTTTGGTGAAGAGCCTTCGAATAATCTGTAGAAGACAAAATGCATACACTGAGGATATTGGGACATCACATGGCAACCCAAGGCATTAAAATAAGCACACTGGCCTCCTTTAAAACAGGCCTACTATTTCACCCCTCAGCAGGTCAGAGGGAGAGGAGCTGACATTACTCATGATTGTATGTATATTTGTAAGCCCATTTCCATTTCTGAGTGGAAACTCAAAAGGTCCGTAAGGTATTTCTTCAAGACTCCCTTTGGACCAAAATGCCTGACTGTAGTACCTTGTGCTGTTTGCTTTTTTAAAATTTGCCTAATAAAATATTCAATCAAAGATGAGGGGAAACGGTATAGTCAATAGACAAGAGAGATTGCTTTCAATGAATTAGCTTCTTTTGTTTGTTTCTTGTTGAAGTGCATTTAGTGACTCCCCACCCACTCAACCCCTCTGTCATTTGCTTTTGTTTTTGAAATGAATGGCAGGCTGATTAAACACCAGCACATAGGATGCTTTTAATGGAGGGAGAGTACCAGTTTGAGTCCCTCCCTCTCCCCCTCTCTGTATCTTTTGTGAGTGAACTGTTGCCATGCCATGGGTCCATTTCAATCAATTGGTACTCTCTGTGAGTTGAATTCAAACATTGACTTCAAGCATTGACTGAAAATTCTACCTTGATGCCAAGTTCGTTCATTCATACTGTACTGTCTGTGTCGTTCCAAAAAGGAATGGGGCCGTAGAGAATAAGAGTAATCAGGAGGGGCAAAGGCAATCCTCAACCATGACCACCGCCACGACTAACCGTCGCAACAGTTTTGCATAATTGTTGTGACCGTTTTGCATAACAGTTGCAACGGTTTTGCATAACGGGCGTGACAGTTTCGCATAACGGCCGAACGTTTTGCACAACAGCCGTGACGCCGGTCAAGGGTTAGGTTTAGGCATAGGTTTTACTGACGTTATGTTTAGGCATAGGTTTTACTGACGTTATGTTTAGGCATAGGTTTTACTGACGTTATGTTTAGGCATAGGTTTTACTGACGTTATGTTTAGAGTTAGGGGTTAGGTTTAAGCATAGGTTTTACTGAGGTTATGTTTAGTTTTTTGGTATAAGGACTTCAGTGTTTTGTATCCTACAACATTATGTACGAGTACAATACAGAGAATGTTTGCATTCGCCATCTTTGTTGAAGAAGAGTCCCCTACAGAAGGGTCCCCACCCCAGGTCGACTGTTATGCAAAATGGTCGACTGTTATACAAAATGGTCGATTGTTATGCAAAATAGTCGACTGTTATGCAAAAAGGCCGAGATGGTTATAAAACCGTTGCGACGGCAGTTGCTGTTGAGAATTGCTTTCGCTGCCTCTCAAAAAAAATTCCTGCTCTCTCTCACTCACTATTTCTTCACTACTTTCTTTCACTGACTGGTGCTTTTGTTAATGTTCCATGGCTGAAGCACAGAGCCCAGGGCAGTGCCATTGTACAGGGAGAGAGTGGATGGACTTGAAAAGAGAACATTGTCGGAAGAGACATCCAACTGCCTGTGTGTGAATGGTCGCGTTCACTCACATGCCATAATGCTATAGAGCACTGGTTCCCAACGTTTTTATACTGAAGTATATGCATGCTGTCATGCTACTTTCAGCACGGTTGGATAGGTCATTTCAACCAATCGCTGGGTCAGAAGATCTACTGTACCTCCATTCTAGAGCGCAGTGTCCCAATGTGGGGTCACAGACCAAGTTTTATGGGTCACAGCTCAAGTACAAATTCCAGAAGAAAGATAGCGTGGCTAAAGCCAGAACGAATCAGCCTTTGGCAAAAAATGCCCGTCAGCAGTTTGGTCTGGAATAGCTCATTTGTACACCCATTTCCTACTCCAGAAAATTGTGACCAATCAGGACACAGTATTCAAATGTGTTTGCATACACCGTGTCCTTATTGGCCACCCCAATTTTCACCTGCCGCGACTGATTTATACCTGCCGCGTCGCCTGCCACGACATCTGCCGCAAATTGATGGTGCTCTCCAGCACCATTGGCATCACAAACACTGTAGCAGCTAGTAGTGTGCACTGCGCACTTTTTAAAATTCTACTGGCGACAATCTCACCGATACGATGGAACCAGAACCACCACTTCTGGATGAAGGTGAGTCCTCCCAAAAGGGACTGAAAGAGCGCCAAGGTGAAGGATTACAGCTACAATCCAGACTAAGTAAACAAGGCTGTCAAAGACCGTCATTTTATCTAGTAAAAAGCTCCATTTCCCAAAGGGGCAAAAACAGAAGATCTACAGTACGAGCTGCTTGTAGACATGCCATGTTCGAAAGGTCCCTTGGTGTCAGTTTTTGACATGTTGTGGTTTTTAAAAAAAATGGCTCAAGTAGAGAGGGCCATGATTCCAGGAGTTAAATAATAATCTGGTTCTTCCCCAGAGCACCTGTCTGTCTGTCTCCAAACCAACGTGCACCGTCCAATACAAGGAGAAAAACACCTTTCCACCAATCACCAATTATTTCCTCTGGGAGAAGTAAGGCATCTCTCTCTCACACACACACACACACACGCACACGCACACGCACACGCACACGCGCGCGCGCAACTCAGTAATGATCTTCGTTATTGAACATAACAGAAGAAGCCTTTCCTTTTTTTCCTCCTTCTTGTGCCAGTGTCTTTTCAGCTAGAGAAAAACACAAGCCAACGAGATCACTCTCTGCGTCTGTCCGTCCATCCAGCCGGCCCGCCTGCCTGCCCGTCCTCCCCCTCCCTCCCATCTATCCATCATTTAAACAGAGGACAGACCTTGACAGTTCTGCCAAAACAGCAATCAGCAGATTGCTTCTTGCTAGCCCTCTGCCTGCCCGGGCCAAGACAGAGCGCTACTGTAGCCCATAAGCAAAGTGACGGACACTCACTCAATTATGGGGGAGGAGGGGAGGAGGGGAGGAGGAGGAGGAGGAGGGGAGGGCTGGTAACGATCCAGTGGCCGTTATTAGCCGACCGCTGGTCGCCTTGTCTAGTAGTATCATCTTCTCGGGGGAAAACACACAAAGTATGTTTTTTTTTTTTTACTTGTCGCCTTTTCTTGATTTTTCTTTCTTTTTTGCCTGCACGTGGTCGGCTGCAGACAGGGATACAGGAGGACTGGGAAATGAGAAGTAATTAAAAACAAACTAGATCAGTACTCGGTAGAGAGCAAACTTGCGCGTTGCGCACAAGTAGTCAGTCCAACACTCATGACATGAGCTATAATGGTCTCTCACTCACGTAATCATTACGTCATCACCTAAACCGGCCCATCGGAGTACTCCAAGGGACCACCGACCGCCAAACAACCGAGCACCGATCGCCTAACTTGCGCCTGCTCTGCTCAGGCAAGTAAAAAGCCAACATCAAGGTTGGCCAAGACTTCTCAGGGGCTGGCTCTTCCAGTTACAGAAGGCAAACAGACGATAAGGCCGATAGTGAGAGAGCCAAGGGGCCCGTCGGTCCCCTCTAAAAATAACATGCATGCGCTGGCATGAGTCTGAACGAAGGCAGCGGCCGGCCGTGCAGCTTGCACTGCAGCCCCGGCATGTGAATCAATGCTAACCTTATTACACAGGAGACCTCTCCACTTAGCCTGCCACCGACATCAGATGGGGAGGGGAGATAGCCAGCGCTGATGTAGACAAATTGAGATGACCGATTGTTGGGACGGCGGATTGAGAGTCAGATAAAAAAACGAGAGGCCATAGGAGGAGGAGAAGGAGGGGAAATGAGAGAGGGGAAAAACAAATGGCTGGACAGATAGGGCTCATCAATATGACAATATATGACTGCGTGGATGCACAAAATAATTCAGTTGAACTCCAAGGGGGGAGAGAGAGGGAGAGCAGAAGGATAATGACGCCGAGGACAAAAAGAAGCAGCTGTGCCCCGTCTGGATGCAGGAAATGCCAAAATTACAGTGCTAAATAGCCGGTAATTAACCAAAGATATTTTGATAGCAATGCAAAGATGATAACCGACTTAATCTGGTTGGTTAACGTGGACTAATCGAAAAGCACAGATTCACTGATTACAGTGGAAAACAGGAAGCTCCTGGGCATTTTGTGTTATTCTTTTAGCATAAACTTGACTGGACTACTTTAAATAATTATACTTAATTATACTAATAAAGTATTGTTAATTTTCACTGTATCGTCTGTCGGGTTAAAACATCATATGACAAAAACTGTTATTTTTTCAGGGTTGATTGACTGATTTGATTATTTGCAGAAATGAAATCAGTACCGGGTACAGTCAGACATAAATGAAATCAGTACCGGGTACAGTCAGACAAATGAAATCAGTACCGGGTACAGTCAGACAAATGAAATCAGTACCGGGTACAGTCAGACAAATGAAATCAGTACCGGGTACAGTCAGACAAATGAAATCAGTACCGGGTACAGTCAAACATAAATGTAATCAGTTCAGGGTACAGTCAAACACAACCAACGGTATCACCGAAAAACAGTAAATACTGTACTGAATGAAACCCAGCGTCTCCTGCCGCACCACACTAACAGTATGACACTAATGAGAAGTAGGGTGCCTTGAGGAAATTGGTGCCAAATTTAATTGTGGTGAAAGCTGGACAGTGTGCGTGGACCGGCCTCAACTGTCCGTGCTGTGTCCACATGTCTTACAAACACCAACTCCAGCCCATAACTCTGTTTACCACAGCGCATCAAATCTACGTTCTGGGCCGTAATCGAATCCGGTTTGCGGATGTTATCACATCCAGAACATACTACCGACCGACTAAGACACAATGTAATTGGATGTTTGTTAAACGGCGTCTTACCAAAACGTCCTGAGCAGAGGAGTAATGAGAAATAATCAGATCTGTGCTTGGCACAACCACGACAACAACAACAACAGTTATAGGAAAGCTCTCATCCGACAGTGAGAGATTCATCATTCAGATTCATTCAACATCAATGCATTTGGTTTGGTTGCGCTCTGAAGATTAGTAGATCTACAAGCAAAACTAATATACCTGAAGAGAGAAATGTATATTTTATATGCACTAATTAACCCACTCAGAATGGGAACCCCTTTTGGGGTTTAAAGGATGTGGTTATATTGTGAAAATGTGGCGCAGGGGTGTCCCTGGAACTACATTATCTTCAGTTGTGGGTTGGCGGAGACATACAAGTAGGGAACTGCTCATCTCTGGACTGGGGGAGGAGTTACCAATACAGTAGGGCTACAACATAGCCCCGGGCTGCTAGGTGATGTATGGTATCAGAATTATATTTTCGGGCCGTGTCATGCCCTCTTTAATGATGACTGAAACGACGTCAGACTTTGCCGTTGAAGTGAACAGTGATGGCGCATGCGGACAGTAAAGGGCCGCCCACGTTCAGTGACATCTGAAGTTGTAGACGGCCTGTAAGGAGATGAATGGATGTGCACTGTGTGAACCCCGCAGGCCACCGTAGTAAACGTTCATTTGTTTCAATTAAGCTGCACAGGGCTTTCCTCCACCAGTTAAAAAAAAACACACACACACACACGTACATGACATGTACACACACACACACACACACACACACACACACACACACACACACACACACACACACACACACACACACACACACACACACACACAGAGTCTGAGTGGGCGCAAACAGAAAGCACCAATAACACACTCCTACATGGAACACAGACTTGGAACAAGCAGTCTGTCTACGCATGTGCTTCCCAAACAGTGGGTCAGAACCCAAGTGTGGGTTGTGGATCCTTTATTTTTTTGTTTCCTAGCTATTGCCATTAATAAAATAAAATAACTTCAGGAATGAATATTAAAAAGTCAAAGACATTTCCTAAATTAAAAAACAAACAAATGTTTAGTAGAAGTGAAAATCTAGTATTCTTCACTATTTTGGGTCCCGGACAACCATTCTTGTTTGGCAACGACCAATTATGGGAACCTAATGGCAAATAGAGGAAAAACAGCGCCCTCTTTTCTTTGGTCTATCTTGAGAGACTATCCACAACTATCTCATAGCTCATAAGTCTTTGCATTTGTGTGTGCAGAGGTTCCTCTTTCTCTTGCTGTGTTGCCAGAAACCTGTGGCACAAATGAAAAATAGCTGATCTACAAGCTCACAGCAACACATTGTGAGGTTGTGCATCTGTCATTTAAAAACACATTGAGAATAAATTGAAATATTTTTAATGTATTTTACACATTTTAACAACAGTGGTTTTATCAAAAACAGTGATTACAAGATCACTATGCTTAAACGCTTAATGCATTCGATATATAAACCATTTACTAGTTTGTTTGTTTTTTCAAAAGATAATTCATTTCATATCATTTGATTAATTAAAAAAAATGTCAGAATAATCGCTAAGAAAGCACTTGATTAACCCTAACCCTACGAGAAGCCACACTTGTCATCATAACTTATTTGAACAAATGTTTACAGTCTTCTGGAAAGGAGGGGAGTGACAGACTGCATCCACGTCATTGGCTTGTCCATTTTAATTTCTCCACAGGGACCAATAAAACCGTATCTTATCTTATGCGGGCGAGAATCAATTTTAAAATGGTGGCATTTATGTTAAGTGGGGCGAAACCATTGGCGTTTATACAACCCTTCACTGAATGACTGCCAGTGTTTGAGTGGAATTGGAAAAAAACAAACAAAAAACATCTGTTTGGTATTTTCAAAGCACTGCTGCCCCCTTGTGGACATAATTATGATTACATTCCTCTGGAGGTTAAGAGGATCACGTGCACCCTGTACACCACTGGTTCCCAAGAACTGGAAGAGGACCCACTTGTGGGTCCCAGACACATCTTTTTCGTCAGGCTATAGTCTGGGACGCTATCAAGTGTGGGAGGGGGTTGAGTCAGAGCTGAGACCAGAGACTAGATCTGATATTATTTACTCATTTTATATGTAAAAAAAACACATGCGAAAGCAGGCAGGCACATCAGCTACACTACACGTTAGTTCATGAATTTTAAGCATATATTAAACAAGGCTAATGCACTAGGCACTAGGCAGGAATGTGTTATACTTTAGTTACTGAAAAACAACAGATCTAAAAGCTCAGATCGTGCCACTGAGTGGCGCACTATGAGCTTGTAGGTCTGCTGTTTTTGTCAAAAAAAAGTGAAGATGTACCCACAAATATTAGCGCCCATGCTCGTTTCCATCCAGACCGAGTTTCAGATGCACATGACTTCGCCAGGCTTAACCCTTAGTGTCCTGATCGCGTTTTGTTGTTTTATCTGTTGAAAAATAGCAGATCAACAAGCTCATGTCGCGCCACCGAGTGGCGCGACATGAGCTTGTTGTTCTGCTATTTTTGAAAAATTGTGAAAAATGATGCGCAAATCTAAGAATGTATTCTATTTGACACCTGATTGTACTTTCTGACAGTAAATTCTAGTTTGTGACTAGTTTCTAGTTTCTGATGCTAGATTCTGACAGATTCTAGTTTCTCTGAAAAATCTATGTTCCTGTGTCAGTGATGCCTAACATGTTTCATGCCAAGGACCCCCAGAATTGTCCATATTTGGCTGCAGACCCCCCACCTGAAAACATGTTGTTCTAGGAATCCCCCAGAAGCAAAACTTGCGTTAAAAATGTTTGCTTTCAAAATAATTCAGAGATTTGCAGCACATTTTCACAATTTTTCAAAAATAGCAGAACTACAAGCTCATGTCGCGCCACTCGGTGGCGCGACATGAGCTTGTAGATCTGCTATTTTTCAACAGCTAAAACACCAAAACGCGTTCAGGACAAAGGGTTAATCTCAGAAGTGGCTAAGATTAGCCAAAACAAAGAACCAACGGTGGAGTACGAAGGGAGGTGATATACTTCCTACAGTGTGTGAGTGATTTGATTAGAATTGTATAGCTTTTGATTTGTATAGCTTTTGATCAGGAGTTATTAGCGCTCAAAGATTTTTCTCACCGTCAGTTATTATGAGACCGGACAACTTTGAATGACGGACCGTCGGACCCTCTGATTTACGGCAAGACTGTCACAAACCAAGCAAGTTCATACAGTAGCTCTGGAGCTCCGATTTGCATTAATTAATCTCCGTCTTCTTGATTACAATGTCAGATCGTCTCTGATCCACTGCGCTACTCTTTATTGGGACTTAATTAAACAGAGTTCTCTGAAACAAGCTCTTGGAATAACATTATTCATCGCAATATATCATTGCGTCGTATTGACTTCTGAGTTGTGACTCCATTAGACTAGGAGGGGGAAGGGTCCCGAGTCCCTCGATCAGAGACCGAGTCTAATCAAGGGCGAGACCGAGGCGAGACCAAGTAAACTGAAAATATGGACTCGAGACGAGTCGAGGACTTCAGGACCACAACACCAACACCAGTTATTTTCACCTTTGGGGAAAACTGCTACCCAGGGGTGTAGTGGAGGGGGGACGCGGGGGGACGGCGTCCCCCCACTTCTCACATCTAAAATATTTTTGGGTCTGAAAAAAATCATTGGTGAAGTACATCTTGATGACATCATCAAGATGTGTTTCACCATGTTAATGAGTTTCCTTTTTTCTGAGAGTGTACAAATGGAACCAAATGGACCCGCTAGGGTCCATTTGGTTCACATTTGTACACTCTCAGAAAAAAAATAATTAAATGGGGGGAATTCCCCTTTCAGAGGCGTCCCCCCACTTCTAAATGTACCACTACAACACTGCTGCTACCTACAATGTCATGCCTAAAGTAGGGACGCCAGGCTTTGAGTGGCTAAGTCTAATACTATTTTTGTGGCTTGACACAAAAGAAAATGAACGACTTTCAAGTCGTGTGCAAGTTAACATAAAATTGATGACTCTCACTTGTGCAATGAAGTACAAATTGGATCAATGATGCTCCAGTGTCACATAGTAGTGAGGATCTGTCATTGTGCACCATGAAGCCTATGCATCTCTCTGGCTGCGGCATTGTGCAGGAATGAAGCAAAGGATCAATATGTCTGATAAGGCTGAATCAGTCTCTAACCAGGGACGCGCAAGGTGCATCATCTCATCCGTTAGAATGGACACTGAACATACGATAGACTACAATCCAGCAAGTGGTGCTTGACATAGTGCGTGGATTTCCCTATGGTTCTCAAAGTGGGCTCCAGGGACCCCACTCCTGCGCGGTCGTTTTCGTCAAGCCTGACTATAACTAAAATGACTTTGTCAGCGACTCTTATCAGGACTAAGAGTAACGCTGACAACATAAAAACAGCCTTTTCAGGATGTTGACTAAAACTAGAATAAAACTATCAAGACTAGAAATGACTAAAATAAGCATCCGGATATCCAGCATTAAAACAAAAAAAATGCCTGCCAAAAACAACACTGCAGGTCCCCAACACAATTAAGTTGATAAAGCAATTACCCTAGTCTGAAAGAGCCACTGGCTTTTCTGGGCATAGAGGAGCGGGAAAAATAGCACTGAAAACCGATGCTGATTTGCCAACTTGAGCCCGCCTCCTGTCGTCCCCCCCCCCCCCCCTCCTCCAGTCAAGTCGATTTCGGGGTCACTGCGGGATCATTATGACCTGTAGAAGTTGATTTTGGGGTGGCTGTGGGATGCCTATTACCTTTATCAGAAGCTGATCTCGGGATGTTTGTGGGATGATTATTACCTGTTGAAGTTGATATCGGGGTAGTTGCCATACTCTGACTTGCGGGAGTTCCGTCTGGGGAATGTGCAGAAGAAGGCGTTGGCCAGCAGACAGGCGATCTGCTCCTGAGACAGAGTCAGCGAATGGTTCCTCCTGGCCTTCAACAGGGGGATGGGCTGCGACCGAGGGGGAGAGAGAGGGAGACAAACGGAGGGGGTGGTGACCAAGTGACTGGGCAAAAAGCCCAACCGTTGGGAGAGGACCAGTGCACGGCGGACTACAATTTGCAATGTAGGCATTTAGCAATTTAGCAGAAGCCGTTATCCACAATGACTTACGTTAAACAAGGTACATGAACACATAAATGGACAGTGTGGCGCCCTCACAGACACTCACGATACCAGGTAAACAATGGAGCCAGCAAGCAGCACCTGTCTGAGTAACATGGTATGATCTAACTCACATTCTTCACTTGTCTGGTCAAGCAAAAATAGCACAGGGAGAGAGTGAAGTGCTTGGGGGGGGCGGTCGTTTTCAGATTACGGAGGATAGTGAGGGTAAAGAGCACAGACGTGAGGATAAGAGAGAGAGTCAGGACGGACATGGGACAGGCAGACAGACAGACAGACAGACAGACAGACAGACAGACAGACAGACAGACAGACAGACAGACAGACAGACAGACAGACAGACAGACAGACAGACAGACAGACAGACAGACAGACAGACAGACAGACAGACGTGGGCAGAAACGTGGTTGCTGTGCTGGACGTGGAGGAAGATAATTAGCTTAGCGATGTGGAGAGCAGATGATGCAGCCAGCCAGCAGAGTTCTATTACATAAATGGGTGGCAGTAATTAAGGCTGTGGTGCTTCTAGCTCGTTCCCCTGGCGGGGCTCGGTCTGAACCCACGGGGGCCCCATTCATCTCCACTGATTAGAGCTAAAGACCCTCCCAAGGCCGTCCTAATGGGCGATCAATAAGAACGCTAATAACAGGCACGCATGAGCATCCATCCAGCCGCTAAGTACGAAGGAGCCAGGGGGGAGATCACCATGATGCGTTTACTCGTTACGCGACCACAATGAATTACTGGGAAAGAAGCGCCTTGGCAAACCAGGTGAAATCTTTACGTACAACGTTGCTGAGCGATCACGAATATTCCCCTGCGGCCGGTCTATAGTAGGGTCACCTCCTTTTTCTCCCGAGTCTACTACTACTACTCTTTTACGGAGAGTAGCCACGCACATACAGTAGGTTTGCTCTTGACTAGACACATGTCGACTACCACCAACCCGAGTTGAGAAGTTATTTTTTTCCCTTCTTCCTTGGAAAAGGAGGAAATGAAACATTTACCTTTGTTTTATAATTAATTCTTTCTCTATGTGTGGGTGTGCACAGATTATCACAGACAGAAACACAAACTTAATCCCCCACCACCCCACTGTCTTGTTTGTGGTTATGTATTAGTCAGTGCGGATTCTCGTTTATTTGCTGAATGGCTCAGAAAAGAAAAAACAGCTTGAGTATGTTGTGAAGTTGTTGAGGAGAGGAGGAGCAGGAGGAGGAGGAATACATACACGATACATGTTGTAAATGTGAAATCAAGGAAATAGATTGTATTCTGATGATGTGCCTGCTATGTTAGACCTCGTATGCGGTGCGTTCTGAAGTGTGGGCTGCTGTGTATTGTTAATGCCCTACTGAAAACACCACAAACACCTACCATTGTACAGAGACGAGGAGCGCTGAGGGCCAGCTTCACCATGGCAGGCAGGATGACCTCGTACAGGTGCTGTGCCTCACAGTGTTCCAAACACTGAGGAGAGAGAGAAGTGGAGAGAAGGCAGACATGTTGTTTAAAATGGGACCCACACCCGGCCTGACTGCGGCCAGATCCGTGTCACAGAAAAAGAGACCGATGATGCGAATGGCATGATGACAAACAGACTGTCAAAAATGAACAAAGGATGTGCTTATATTTTAGAAATGGCCCCAGTGACCCCCACAAAATACCTGGAACTACTTCATATTTCCCAAAAAACAGAGCACCATGGGACTCTAGCAATCAATTAACACAGTTGACACCACTATATTAATGATAAGTACTTTGTTCAGTTTAAAGAACAACTTTGTTTTTGTTTTGAACCAAAGTTCATGTTTTTAGGTTGTTATCAGAAAGTATAAGATGGGTGTTAACTGTTTTACATTCCTTGCCTTCTTTAGTTTTAGGGATTTTACAACATGAACAACATGTTCCTAAATGCATATTTGTTTACAAAATTTTAAAGCAATTTCTTTTTGGCAGCTGCAGGCTGCAATAAACAGGTATGGGGACTTTGGAGATGGAAGGGTTGCCGAGAGACCAGATAGCCAATCAGATAGCCGGTACAAAAACCCCTCCCAAGTCGGAGAACAATTCTGCAGAAATAATACAGCTGCCAATTAAACCTCAGGAAATTATAATTGGCTACGGAATATATGACAGAATACAAGACAGAAAATGGAATTATTTCACAAAAATAAATGATGTCAATGTCATATTTTATTGTTTACTTGAAAGAGAAAATAGATTTGAAGTTTAGAAGTGTTTCAAATGTATTTTTTATTATTTTAATTCATTATTAAACATTGGTCCAAAACATTGGTAACATCGGTGTATTTTTTTCCAAAAATCTGTATCGGCATCGGCCCCAAAAATATGGCATCGGTCGGGCTCTAGTACATAATAAAAACAAAAAGAAAGGTGAACTATCCCTTTAATAGTATTAAAGCAAGGACTCCACTACCGTAACTCAAGTAAAAAAAAATAAAAAAGTGAATGTGAATGAATCTTTGACCAGGGAGTACAGTATCTACCCTTTGACTCAAGTATTGGTGGTTAAGTAGCTCAATGCCCACCAACAACAGGAGGAGCAACAAAAAAATAGAGACAGGCCCCTTCCCAACCTCCCCAAAACCCTCTCACCGCCAGGAGCATCCATACATACCGCCTAGCCTACACAGCTTAGCTCAGCATCCGCCCAGAGATTCCCTCTAAAATAAACACCCAGTTATTCCATCATAGGGCCCAGCCAGGCCACAGATTTACTACGCAATCACTTATGAACGTATCGGCTTCCGAATGCCAGCGTCATCAATCACCTTGCCTTATTCCATCAAGGTTGGCCTGGGCAAGCATCGCCTTGATTAAATGGGCTTTCTGGAACCCAATGCAAATGGCCAATCGCACTATAGAGAGAGGGCGAGGGGAGGAGGAGGAGGCAGGGCCGGCTTTAGATTTCTCCAACAGGAAGGAAGTCTTTGGCGGGTAATTTGGCCAGGGGGCATTTATGTGAGTGTGGAGCAGGCCTGACTAAACGCTGTCAGAAGTAATGAGCTGGCAGGCATCATAAAGCGCTCCTCTGGTAATAGATGGTGGTGGGTGATGGAGAACGCTGAAATAAGACCCTCCTCACGTGGCTTAATGCGACCAGCTACAAGAGTGACGCGGGGGCTAAGCGTGCCCATGCACGCACACAATGAACTATCAATTTGGTCTAGTCAAGGGGGTTGGTGTGTATTTAAGCACTTTCAACCAGACCTCTGTATAAGTCAATATATGCAACAATCTAAAAAGATATACAAAATATGAAAATAATCAGTCTTGTAGCTTGGCTATTTAAAGGTAATAGAGGGAACTTTTTCTGTGTACAAACACTGTGTTTGTAAACAGATTTGTTTGAAAACAGAATCTAACTCCACCTCACCTCCACTCTATTGCCTCATTATGAAACTGCTGGAGACTGCTGTGCTGTGATTGGCTAAAACGCTGCCTCACCTCACACAACCCCCCCTCACAAATTAGCACCGCCTTTCCTGAGCCTGATGAATGTTTTGTTTTCATGATTTGAAGGCAAAACAAAAATGATTTCAAAACAAAACACGACAAAAACTTTCCGGTCTGCAGGACAAAGCCAGTGTCTGTCTGCAGGGAAACAGCTTCAGCGTCAAAGTAGAAGCAACATAGAGGGGGAAAAGGCAAAAATATAGCTATAGCCTATATCTATTTTGATTTTTGGCTAAAAAGATGCCTCTATTATTACCAGATTCTAGTTTCTGATGCAATTTCAAAATAGCAGGCTCATATGATGTTAAGATGCTATTTTTCAACAGCAAACGTGTTCACACAAAGGGTTAAGCATAAAAAGGGCTTATGATGTTAAAATAGCATATTCTAATGTCACACAACTGATCATTTGATCTCATCTATCGTCTTTGTATGAAGGAACAAGAAATTGTGTGTGCTTGTGTGTATGTGCATGTTGTGTGAGCGTGCGAGTTCACGTGTGCGTATGTGCGGGTACGTCTACATTATAAAGTGAGTGTTTCGCACGTGAATATGAGCCAGCTGCATTGCGTGGGCCGCGGTGCGGCAGCTTCAGAGTTGTGACATTCATCAGAAGGCGCCACTGTGACACTTTCATTTGGGAGTGGAGACACACTAAGACAATTTACGGACAAGCCCTAATTTGGATTTCATTCCCTCACCCCCACCAACACACAGCCATTACACCTGCAGTGTCAATCATCACGGACCGACCGGGGGCCATCGGCTCTAAGCCACATCTTGACAATTACCCTCGCTGTGCACAAACGCTGCTTTGGATTTAATAAGACCTGTTTGGCTGAGAACGCCTCTTACAGACTACAACTACTTTGCATTGATAGAAAGTATGGTTTCTTTTATTTTGTTGTTTCTCATCCCCATATTCTCATGCAACACTAAGTGGTGGATATTGCTTGCAATATCCACTCACTTTTTTGAGATACATAGTATCTCAAAAGTGCGTCCCTCCCATTTCTCTGAATATTTCATTATATCTCTTCACCGGAAAACACTGACGAAATGAAACTCTGATACAATGTGAAGTAGTCACTGTACAGCTTGGATAAAAGGGTACATTTCATTTTCCCCTGAAAATAACTAAAACACAGCCATTAATGACTAAACTGCAGGCAACAAAAGTTAGTACGCCCCTAACTGAAAATGTCCAAATTGGTCCCAAGGGTCAATATTTTGTGTGGCCACCATTATTTCCTAGCTCTTCATCGTCCTGGGCATGGAGTTCAGTAAAACTTCACAAGTTGCCACTGGAATGATCTCACGCTCCCCAGACTTTAATGCACAAACCTTGACCTCACATGAGCATGGACAGGCTGGCCTTGCTAAAGGCCTAAAGGCAGTGAGGGGGAAAAACACTGGATCGTCCTCCTGGCATCAAGGCCATGAGTGGACAAACAGTAGCAGCACCGCTGATTCAAACACACCTCCTGGAAGGAGCCTGCACTTTCCTGATGGCCTTACTTAGCATCCTTATAGATTTAATGGGCCCTCTTAATTAAATTGGATTGAGCTGTAAAAATGGCCCAGGCAGCTATTGATCCAAGCCAGCTCTCTGCCTTACTTGGAGGAATTATTTCAAAGAAAGGGAGGGAGGGAGGAGGGTGTACCGGCCATGGATACAAACTCCCGACTTTGCCCATGCAATTAGCACAAGGAGGGGCGAAATCAATTCATGGCCGTGGCATACGTTTGCAGCATACGTTGTGACGGGTGGCCAAACGGTCACTGGTTTTTCCAACTTTACTTCCACTAAATCATTTAGCAACCGTGACATACGCCGTGATGGGTCGCACAAACGGCCACAAATGTTTGCAGGGGTTAACGGTTGGGGGTTACGGTTAGGTTTAGGCATAGGTTTTACTGAGGTTATGTTTAAGGTTAAGTGTTAGGGTTAGGTTAAGTAGCGACCGTTGAAGAACAGTCACAGTCAAATGTTTTCACCGGTCGCAACTAATTTATAACAGTCGCAACTGATTATTAGCGGTCGCATCACCCTTCACAACCGTTTGGCCACGCGTTGTGACGTGTGCTGCGGTCGCGAATCGATTTGGCTGCATCTCCAGATCTGACTCCACAATCTATCTGTGAGTGCGAGCGTCGTCAGCCTAACGTACTCGGAGAGATTCCATTACAAGAATCGTTTCATTCTCAAAATGACTCTAACCCGTCCGTGAACTGTCCCACCAGACCGATTTTATAAGCGACCACATGCCGTGACTAAATGCAATGTCACCCAAATTAGCTTTCCGTTCAGGAATGGATTTTGTGTCCCTGCAAAGGGGTGTGGCTAGTTGAGTGGTTTGCGACCCTTTTTCATATTAATAAGATCCATTATTTATCTAGCATTTAAACCATGACAGACCACCGTCTGAATGAGCTTAACAGTTATACATTAATTGGTATTTACACATACAAGGAGGTGGCACTGAAAAGGCCTAGACTGAAGCTGAAGCTTATCCTGCCTAGCCTAAGAAAGTAGACAACATACAGTAAATCAACAAAAAGAGAAATAAAACATTTTTAGAACTTAGTTTGAACTAATTAAAGGTTTTAAATGGAAAAGAGAGAGAGAAAGAGAGAGAGAATAGCTTACTTTTAAATAGATGCCTAAATTTAATAAGAGTAATAGATCTAGCTCTATTTTGGATATGCATCCGCCCTTAGTGTTGGTCTTTGCCCCCTTTTTTGTTTTAAAACATATAGGTCAGTTGGGGGATTTTAATGAAAAAGATAAGGCACTATGCAGGAACAGGTAATCTGTGGTAACTAGTAGTATAATTTATGAGGTTAATTGATGTTAATCCTATCCTGAGACTAATCTCAACAATTTTGAATAATTTCGAACATGTTTGGCCATTACTTAATAAGGGTGCATTTTTTACCAACATTTTTTCTGGATGCGAATTAAATGATCAATGTGTGATCAATTAAAGCAGAGAGCCCAAACCCAGAAGCAAAGTACCCCTCCCTAAGGACAAATGCAAGGAGCAAGCAGCTTCATTGATATGGATGGGCGGCCATTTCCAGTTCGTCCTCTTAAATATGGGTGAGACACACTCACGTGTGTAGTATTATTGCTAAAATAAAAACAAGCCAGGCCATTCGTCTGTGACGCCACACGGCATAAAAGCCTCCATGACGTCTCAGGCAGGCTGAGCATCATCAGATCTGATGACGGTCAGCCAGCTCAACCCAAAAAACATTTCTGTGGTTATCAGAGTGCTGTGCCCGTACCCCCTCTCCTCCCCTCCCCTCTGTCCTGATTGAATTCCACGCCATTACCACTCGATCTCCAAGACACAGCGTGGGCGAGAGAGAGAGAGAGAGAGAGAGAGAGAGAGAGAGAGAGAGAGAGAGAGAGAGAGAGAGAGAGAGATCATGACAGGGAGGGGAAAAAGAGGGGAAGAGTCAGAAGGTGGGAGGAAGAGCAAATAACCAAGTTTGAACAACCAGGCTTTTTTGGCCTCATAATTTGTATTTGTATAATTCCTCCTCTCCTTCAGTTCCAAATTTGCATTTCCATATTTGTTTACAATGTTCACCATTGGTGATTTTCCAAGCTGGCATGGAATTGAAGCAAGCTTGGTTTTTATCTAGAATCAGTGTTATGATGACTCAAATATTAAATAATCTGCATATCAGTGCTGCCACCATCTCAGGACATTGTGGTACTGCAGCTAAACTGACCAGAAGCTAAAATGGCAAGAAGAAATGATCAAAGTGATTGAGGCTCAAACCATTAGAAATATGAATGTATGTTATTTGGTATTTGCATTTTGCACTAGTGAAAATGTTCCTGTATGTGTGTGTGTAAGAATTTTAAGCATATTATTAGCGTTTTGGCCACAGCAATAGTGACACCGAATCTTCATCTCTAGGCATGGGTCAACTGAACTCATCAAGATTTACTTAGGTCATAATTCTAAACCCCAAGCACCCCAGACAACCTTTAAGCTACTTGATGAATCATTCAGTATTTCAATATTTGATTTGACATCATATCAGACATGCCCTTTCCTATACAAACCCATGGTGACATCAAAGTAAATTTTTAACCATGTTAGATTCAAATCCTTGGTTCTGATGACTGATACTGCACCTTCCTTCTAATGTGTGATGGGGCATGATTTGTCAATTGGATTATTATTTTATTTATTTATTCCCCAAATGATTAGAAATTATAAAACACAAATTAAAAGAGGTTATTTACAACACAGCCACTTCACACATCAGACAGAAGGCCACAGACATCAGAACTAAGAAAAGTGAGATCCTTTCTACAGTACATTGTGTGTTTGTGCAATGCGAAAAAGGAAGCCATCGTTTTCCTGATAATATAAAATATCTTTTCACTAACACATTGTTTAATAAAATCTGCCAATGATTTTATATTTACTTTAGTGGGAGAATATTGTATGAAGATAGCTTGAAAAGTGGTGAAGCATGCCTTTAATTGTAAAAGTTATCAAATAGATTAATCATCCAGAAAACATTAGTTAAGTGAACTACAGAGATGAAGAGAACAGCATCTCTCTGGTGTCTAAGTTTCAGTAACAGATTAATGCAGCTTTTTAATGAACAGAAAACACATTTTCAGGTAGGATACAAATTCCATCCACTTAGGAGAGAACTTGTACAAGGGTACAGAATAAGCAAGCAAAATGGGAAGTGATGACACAAAGAAATAATGAGCTGGACAAAAAGTTGGGAACAGCATGAAACGGATAAATGGGTACACTTGCCTGATTGGATTAAATTGGCAACCGTCCCAAAAACGTAAAGCTTGGAGAAAGAGCCCCGTTTCTGAACAAGCACTCTATAACAATGATTACTATTAGAGTGGATAACACTTAGGTCGTATTCAGCACTGCGTTTAAAACGAATCCCGCTGCCTATTGTTGGAAAGCGTGCTTCATTTGGCAGGTGTGAAGGCCCATTCAAATGTTGTTGTGAGTCAAAGAACCGCATTCTACTTTGCTAAAAAAAAAAAGGGGGGGGGGGGGGTTACACTTTGCCTCAAATCGCAACAGAGTGTGGATCACTGCAGGTGTGAAATCAATCACATTAAACATAGGGAACAAATGTGCCATTGTGGGATGAATAAGTTGGTATTTAGCGCACAAGAAAGAAGGAGAAAGCAATATTATGGAGCTATGAAAAAATATGCTCAGGCGTGGACAGATGTGGTCTAATGAAGATACATAGTCAAAGTATAAACAAAGGACATGAAAGATTACCGAACCGCGCCAAGTGAAAGTAGCTCTGTCAAATTTTGAGTTGGTAATGGATTACTTGCTTTATAAAAATACGTAACAGGGGTCTGGATCTTGTGTCCATTCATGTCTATGCTGTTGTGTATACATGTTTACCGTGTTTTAGTCTTGTTGTCATCTGCTAAATTGCCCAGTTTGGTAACCTATTAATGTTAACTTAAAGTAAGTAGTAAGCCTTGCTTAGCCATGATGTCATGAGGCTAGGCAGAGCCATGAGGCCCATAGGGCAGGAGCCTATCTCCTGTTTCTGTAGCGTGAGGCAGCTTGATGTACAAGTGGTCATGACGCCACTATGTCGCAGGGACTTACCCCAATCCAACCCTTGATGCTGAGTGCCAAGCAGGGAGGCATTGGGTCCCATTGGTACGACCTGGCTGGTAATCAAACCCCGACCTTAACTTAAAGGAAAAGTTTTTCCCCCTTTTTTCAAGCCTTCAAGGGCTTTCAAGGTGTCATGCTTCAGGTTGTTATTAGAGAAATTAAAGGTTGAGTGTTAATTGTTTTTCATTTGCTGCTTTATTTCGTTTTAGGGATTTTATCAGTTTTTGACAAGGTGTCAGGGGCATTCGAAGATGGTCCTAAATACTTATTTGTTTACCAAATTTTAAAGCAATTCCTTTTTTTATTATCTACTACAGAAAAAACAGAAAATTATACCTGGCCACGGAAGTTCACATGATGTATTGAATGTGAAGGAGCCAACACATCACACTGCACTTTAAACTGTATAATAGGCTCAATATGGCAGTTTGTCATTCAGTACATACTGTAATATTTTGTGGCCATGTGTAATTTCCTGGGATTTATTAGGACTGGAGTAGATAATAAAGATAGAAATCGCTTTAAAATTAGTAAACAAATGTGTATTTAGGACGAATGCCCCCGCCCCTTGTCAAAAGTATTTGGCATTCGTTCGCCTCAGGGAAGGTGCTGCTAATTTGTGAGAGGGAGGAGGTTGTGGGTTATGAGGCAGCGTTTTAGCCAATCACAGCACAGCGGTCTCCAGCAGTTTCATAATGAGCCAATAGAGTGGAGGTGAGGTGAAGTTAGATTCTGTTTTTAAACAAATCTGTTTACAAACACAGTGTTTGTACACAATAAGTTGCCTCCATTACCTTAAAGTATTAAAAGTACAGTACATGTTTCATCAAGCAGATGTGTGCAGCTTACCTCTGTGCAAAGCAAATTGAGTGCAGTGAAGTCCCATTTCTTTGCATGGGCTGTGTTGTATCTCAGTATGGCATCCTGGAATGTGCAGAACAACATATCAATATTCATAGTTCATACTGGAGTTATAACAGTTAATAAAACAAATCAATTTAATAGATCATACTGGATATAATGTATAGTATTGTTTATTTATTAATAATATATATATATATATATATATATATATATATATATATATATATATATATATATATATATATATATATTTTTTTTTTTTTTTTTTTTTTTTTTTTAAATCTGCAATTCAGGATTATTTGACTTAAAATACATCAGGGCTGGAACGCTAATCATCATCTTACAGATTAATGACAGCAGTATAAAAACAAACATCAACGTGGCAAACTCTGCCATCCTGTGGTTGTTTATGGAATTGATTTGCTTCCCTGAATCTGAGTCTTGTCCTGACTTATGAGTACAAACATTCAGATATAGTAACAATAAAAGCAGATGGAACATATGACCTAATGTTGGTCCAGTAAAAGCCAACTTCACCAGTGCTTATCAAGCCAAGATTACCCCCATATACAGATTAAACAGTGTTTTTCAACCCTTATAGCCGATGTCCATTATTATAGCCCGGTAAGGGTCAATTTAGTTTAATTTTCTCTGCTCTCTGAAGATCTAAATAAAAGATTCATTTGTCATTTAGCAGGGGACCACTTGTCCCACTGAAAACCACTGCCCCACCACACAACACTCTCCATGCGGTCCAATGTCTCACCCTAACGTCCAGACAACTTTTGAACTCTCCCTCCAGGGCCGTATGGATCAGCTCCCATCGACTCTGGACACCACTTCCATCCTGAAAACACCACAAAGGGAAACTATGTCACACAACGGGGCTATGCTGACATGGGGGTGCAAACACGTTTTATTAATCAAATGATTTGCAATCCAAACATATCTAACAGATCCAACACAATGAGCTTGTACCGGTAGATCACAACAGGGTATAAAAAACGTCTTAATCATATGAATCTGACTGGTTTTGTCGATTATAAAATGGAATTGAATATTAATACCACTTACCAATTTTCGATGTTTCTTCATATACAGTAATAGGTCCTCACTAATATACATGATGACAAACTATTTTTTCTACTCAGTCTTCAGAAACCCGTGCTGCAATGACATCATTGATGGGGAATCCAAGCTAAAAGAAAATCCAGGCTTTCTACTCCCTAAAAAGGTGCAATGCGAAAATGGAAGCCACCGTTTTTCCGATAATATAAAATATTTTTTCACTAACAAATCTGCCAATGATGATGTCATTGGAAGACGGGGTTCTGAACTGCCCACAGCCCTCCGGTGAGACACAAACTGAGTAAAAAAAACAGATAATGGTATTTTATATGTACATTAGTGAGGGCCTATTGTATGAAGATACCTTGAAAAGTGGTGAAGAGTTCCTTGAAATTGTAAAAGTTATCAAATAGATTAATCATCCAGAAAACATTAGTTAAGTGAACCACAGAGATGAAGAGAACAGAATCTCTCTGGTGTCTAAGTTTCCTAGCATACCTCAGCAAAGAGCTTCTTGTGAGTCTCAGGCTAAAGTTCTTTAATGCCACCCTAGCTTTCAATGCACTTCAGTTCTCTTGGGTGGGGGATTTTTTTTTCAACCACATCACGTCCCCTTTCCCACGCTGTCAGAGCCTTTCATTTTACATTTACAATTCGAAAGCTTGAGCTCTACTAACCACCGAGATGGTTTCAATTTGCGGTCAACCGTTCAGCCGATGGGCCAGTTTGAAAATACTACTCACAGTACAGTTTTAACCGGTCATTCTGTGGTGTGTTGAGCGTCCCCTACCCACCTCCTACCCTCCTAGCTCCTACCCCAGCTCCACCTTGTAATGTCTTCATTGTAGAGGTGGTAGATTTTGATACCAGTATCAGAAAAGCTGATGATACTGTTTAAAATTCAGGTACCAACATGATCCCAGTCTGTGCAATTTGGATGTTCCACATCAGTCATAACATGATGATCATAATTATTTTGGAAAGCAAATTATTTTGGAAAGCTAAATTTATTTGTATCTGTTCCTAGATCAGTGGTCCTCAAACCTTACTTCATTTGAAGAAACCAATGGAGCCGATCGTTCCATTTCTACACTCTCCAATGTGTACATTTTTACACTTTCAGAGTTAAGACCCACTACATTGTTGTGCATATATTGGTCATACATAAGTACAAAACCTAAATAGCTGTTTGCAATAAATGCATCTACCTAACATTTACTTAATTTACTCCTGAATGCACACTTATTCTATCCCTTTGTTTGCTGTGCTAGCTGTGTTTCATTTTTTGTTGTTGTTTGAATGTTCTATTTACATTATGTGCTGTTGAATTGTCTGTAAGGACGTCAAACAAAAATACGTTTCACTCATATGTACAGTACCTGTACACAAGATGTAGCAATAAAGTACAACACGTAAACTATAATTCTGTCCCTATAGAATCACAACCCTCGGGCCCATCCAAAAACAAACAATGTTTCCCAGGCTAGGGTAGAGGCTGTAACGATAGCATACCCCACTCTCCATAGGGAACAGGTTCTTCTCTGAACATGGCATCTTCACAGACATGTCGTCCCAGGCATCTTTGAACTTGGTGGGGTAGGGCACGGCCGGCTCCCCCTCTCTGAGGAGGTCTGTCTGCAAGGGAGCACACAGGACTGACATTTAACATTTACACAGATTTACACAGTTGAGGTGATGGCTCAACCAGAAACGGCGCACTGAAAGCGTCAGTCACAGCACATACTGTAAAGAAGCCTTAACCTTGCTTGCAGTGCTTTTCAACCTTTTTCATACTGTATAATCGAGGCCCATTGTCTGTTTGTTTTTCTGTTTTTTATGACATTTTGGATATTGTTGGATAACATCTTGTCCATAATTCATGCTGGTCAAAATATCAATCATTCTACATTATCTAATTCCGCAGATTTATTGTAACAATAATTTAACGCTCAACTTTAAAAGTGGGAAAAATTAAAGGAAATGGAGTTACACTGTCAAAATTTAAAAGTTCTAAAATCTTTACCGACTCACGTTTAGCTGGGGACTACCTGGCAGCTGGTTGAAAACCATTGCTCTACGGCGGTAGTGTTTTGCAGCAAAACAAGAAAACAGCACACATGTGTCGATGTTTACAAGGAGCATGAGTAAAAGTATTCTTTGTTCCATATTTGTTTACATTACCAAAGCATTCATTCCAAATATTACATGACAAATTTTGAAATGGGTGTGTTTACCATTATAGTGTTATTACCCTTAGAAAGAGCTGGTTTGATCTATTATATCAATTATTATGAAGAAGTGCACTGACTGGGCAGTGACATACATACATCTATTTAAATACTGTTTTACTCCCAGAGCCAATTAGCAAAGTAATTATTGACAAAAGAGGCCCTGCCTAAAAATGCAGCAATAAAAAGTCAAAGTCAAAGTCGCATGATTTGTCACTACGTTACCGCAGCGAAATTGGACCTCCGCTTTTAACCCATCACTTGGAGTGGTGAGCTCCAAGGAGCGGTGAGCTGCGGCTTGCCGCGCTCGGGAATCATTAGCTGATTTTGACCCCCAATCCATCCCTTTGATGCTGAGTGCCAAGCAGGGAGGCATTGGGTCCCATTTTTTAGTATTTGTCTTTGGTATGACCCGACCGGGAATCGAACCCCGGCCTCCCAGTTCCAGGGCGGACACTCTAACCACAAGGCCACTGTTCAATATGATCCTTAATTAATAGGAAGGTGATTAAACAAACATATATAGTACATTAGTTAGAGTTATTTAGTGTATCAGTTTAGTGTATCAGTTCAAAAGAAAGAAAGATAGATTAAAAATAAAACGATTTAAAGAGTGAACAATGGATTGTCTTTAGTGTGTCTACTATCAAGTGTGAGGACATGGTGAAGGAACGTTCACAGCAGAGGAGCAGGACACAGTGTGACTAAAGATTTAGTGACATGAAGCCCTGGGGGTCTGTGGAGGATGACTTCACTGTTCCTTCTCTCTCTGCGTCTTCATCTCCACACACACACACACACACACACACACACACACACACACACACACACACACACACACACACACACACACACACACACACACACACACACACACACACACACACATTATTACACTCCATTTCTTCTTTAACCACTCACACTACAAGGGCATGACGCATGAAACCCTAGACCAGTGGCTTTCAACCAGTGGGTCCAGGGACCACCAGTGGTCCTTGAGAGGGTTCCAAGTGGTCCCCAGGCTAAATGATGGAGAGTCTGTAATCAAATGGACCCTCATACTCTAGATATTTAACACTTGAGAGCATAAAATGAAACATTATATTAGAATGGTGACTGAAGCTCAAATAATTACAAATAAGCTTGGGGGACATATACAATATGATATTAAGTATTAATAACAATTTAATGTGCGTTATTTGCGCTTGAATAGAAAAGGGACAAGTGTGTCTCCTTGGAGTATATCAGCAAGAACGTTGTTTCTCCGTCAGCAGTAAGGAAGTGGTAACTGTATAAACAACTTGTTGGGCATCAATAATTTTGTCGGGATACCATATCCATACTACAAATAAGGAAATGTCTGTCTGAATGAACGCCTGAAACCACCATAACTCCTCAATGGCAATCGCTTTGACTTTGCACACGGGCATTGACCATAATATTACAAAGAGATTAAGGAAGCCTTTTTTTAAATTAACAAATTATTGATTAATAACGCATTTATTGGTGCATTTTTTCAGCCACAGGGGGCAATGCAAACACACACACACACACACACACACACACACACCTCCAGCCTCACATCACCTCACGCACTCGCTGGGTGGTTACAGCAGTGCTCTGTGCAAACTCATCTCATAGGGTATGGTGATGGACATACCCTGATGGTGACCGTGTGATTTTGCGCCACCTTCAGGTGAGACAGTGGGGGAGCACACTGGGGCATTCTGTTCAGCTCGTCGATGGGCGTCCCCAACCACTTCCTGTCCATTTCGTCCGGTACAAATGGAACTCTGTGAACAAAAACAGCAGAAGGGTGAATACAGCCACCAACAGCTTCTGCCACGGCACCATAAGTGTCAAGTGTACAGGGTTAAAGGGTACCTCTCTACAGCCACCTGCGTCTGCTTCTTAGCGTCATCGGCCGGCCCACTACACTCCGGCGTCTCGCCGTCCTCGTCCGCTTCCATCGTCACCGACTGGTCTTTGGGCAGAACCCCTAAATAACGCCCTTGCTCCCACTCGGGGCCAAAAACACCCAAGACGGGGCTGTCGGGGCTCAACATCTCTACGTCGGCGCCTGAGAGGGTGCTTCCCGCCGCTGCCGCAGCCTTTTTAGGGCTGTTGTTGAGACAGAGGGCGAGCCTGGGACTGGACGGGTGAGTGGTGGTGACGCTTCCCGGTTTGCTGGGATGAGGGTCAGGTGAACTGGGGCTCAAAGACTTCTGACCGTTAGAAGAACAATGCGCCGCTGGCGCGGCAGTGGAGACGGACTCGTCCGGCATGCCGCCTGCGCTCTCATGGCCCACGTAGTCCTGGTGAGGGAGCAGGTCGCCTTGCGAGTTCTCCATCGCCATGTTGCTGCTGCTGCCTTCGTTTGCCGCCTCCGTCTCTTTAGGGGGCCTCGCCTCGACCAGGTTGTCTCTTCCGCCGGCGCAGTCAGCTTTCAGAGTGCCGCTCACTCTCAAATCCCCTGACTCGTCGTCACTCCTGTAGAATCAGCTATCGAAGGAATCACAGTGGAAAAATTAGATCACACACTTTGTTTGAGTGATTGCACAATTTAAGAGGGATAACAGGCAAAATGTTGGTCAAAATAAGGAGATTTTGGCATATTACTCGAAAAAGACACAAATAATGAGAGACACACACACCAGAGATTCAGTATGAGTGATTATATTATGGTAGTATAAGGTTCACAAATGACTTACACGTCAGTAAGGCAAAGCTCCTGTAGTCAATGTGACACACTGAATCATTTAGGTTACAGAATTTGTACAGAAGAAAAGACTCAACCCCTACGGGAAGGAGGAGGTGAAGTAATAAACACCCAATCAGGAGTTGAAAATAAACAGGTCAACAAGTCAACTGCTACCATATCTTGAGGTCATAGTACATTTTAATGGAGCCCTTTGTTTTGAAAAATCAGAAGTAACAAGACCTTTGCCCAAATCATTCACCTCCCAGGATGACAGACATACAGTAGTCACATGAAGATAAACACAGCTGTCTTAATGCTTAGCTAAGGGCTCTCTTTTTTGAGATCAATCACTTATCACAAATGTCACATTTACATTTTGCCTCTACAAAAGAAAGCTTGAATTCTTCTCTTTCAGTCTGCAAAGGTTTTGTTTCATGAAAATCAACCTTAGACATTTTATGAGCTACTTCCTGTCAAAAAAGTGCTTGTTTTCAGTAAAGCAACGTCCTTTTCTGTTTGGTTGAGATGGGCTGTCTTTGGGAAGTTGCACCTAGTTAACGCCTTGCTGGCTAGATGGCCATGGTCTGAATATGGTCAATAGCAGCAGTACACTCTCTTTGAATGGAACCGAACCTTCATTTAGTATCAAGGAAGTAGGGAACTTCTTTCCAAAATATGGCTTGTACTGTGAATATAGCCTAGTAAGCCTACCGATATTAGCTCCGAGAAGAGGTTCTCTGTTGGGTCAGAATGGGCAGTGCCCTCCAAGAGCAGTGTAACATAACACGTATTAAAAAAAGAAAAGGCATTAGCGTATAAAAGAGTGTGTGTGTGTGTGTGTGTGTGTGTGTGTGTGTGTGTGTCACTGCTGTGTGACGCTGCACTGACACCATCCCGCAACTGGGGGACTTTAAATACACTGCTGTAGTGTTGTGGCTGTCTGTCGCTCACAATATCCAGTTTAAGATCCCTCTTACCTGAGAAGTGCAATGGATTGGTGCTCGATATATAAGCCCTGCGGCTGTCAGGGCCTCTCCTTCAAAGGAAAAATGCAGCTTGTGGCGACTTGATAACACCGTGGATGAGAGGTATGCTGGAGCGTACGGTCACCATGGAAACCAGAGATGCCAGTGGAAGGGGTGGACCCCAGTTAAGACAGGCAACGCTGACACGGTCCACCCCTTACACTGCCGTCTCTGCTGTTCATGGTGACGCTCCTCTGCAGCCCTCTCATCAACGTCGTTAACAAGACGCCAAAGGCTGCTTTTTGCCTTCGGGGAACAACCACTGACCGCCACAAGGCTTGGTTGCGTCGCACATCAGAGTTATCTTAAACTCTCTAATAACCACAGAGGGTGCGATTTGTTCGCTTCCGTGTTCACACGTCTTACTTGTATTTAATGCAGTAAGCACGACACATGTCATGCTTTCCCAATGCAATCTTACGGAAGCAACACTGGCCACAGCTCACAAAAAACAAACTCTCAGGAAATACCTTTACTTCTGGATACAACATTACACTTGACCCATTTCTGACCCAAGACAGCAGCGGCACGGGTTGAATTGACTCAATGCCACAAAACTGTCAAGGACAAAAGTAATTTAGCCTTAATTCTCCTTTTCGTGTGACCACCAAGCTCTGACTAAGGGATATCCACTCGATGATCAGTGTCATTTGATAGTGAAAGTGCTGGCCTTAGAGTTACGTAATGGTCTTGGTTTGTTTCTGTTAGGCATGGGCAGTGGTGTATAAAACATGCAGAACAGTACAACATAAAAGCTGTATAATGCTTTTGTACAATAATAACAGAAGTTGAGGAGCAACAGATAATGATCTTAGCTTACGAATTACATGGAGTCTTTGCAGAAAACATGAAGAGCAGCCCACAGATCTGCTTGCTATCTACAAAAGTGAAACTAAAATACTGCATAATCATGGGTACGTTTACTTTGGTGTTTTAAGAACATATTTATGCCTACCAACACTGTTGTACTTCTACTCGAGTACATGTTATAATTCGAGAATTGTACTTTAACAGAGGATTTCTACATTACACTACATTTCTACATCCCAGTATTGATAGTTTTTAAGTAAAATAAATGTGAGTACTTTTTCCACCACTGGTAGCTGACTGACTGGCATTCATTTCAAGTACAGCTCATTTCAAAGACCCATAAAAACATTTTTGACAACAGGGCCGCCCATCATATTCATTTCATCAAAACATTTAGAGGCGTAGAAATATTCAAGCTAACAATAGAATCAATGCTAACGTCAAAACAGTCATACTGCCTGCGACAAACTATTGTGCCATGAAACAGCCTGCGACAGAACTAAAGCGACCGTGAAAGCAACAGAAAAGGCAACATGTAATAACCTAATAACCTGTAATAACAGTGGGACAGCTTGTTGTCGCGTCTTTTTTTACTTCAAAGATGACGTTAGCGTGTTAGCTTCAAGCAGACGCATCCAATAGAAGAGTTGCGACATTGAGGTGTCATAAACTTAGCGCTAGAGGGCTGTTCAAGTAGCATGAAAAGGGACAAACTGGAGTTGGAAATACATTGTTTTCAAGGAGGGCGGCGCCCTCCACCATACAGTAACAAGTAGCCTCTGAAAGTGAAAATGTTTAAGTTGTACTGTTACTAGTACTACAAAACGATCTGGAATAAAGGTATTTAAGTCATTAAAGTTGAGTTGTTGCTGTTGCCTGAGTCAAATGCATTTCTGTCTACTTCTGGCCCAGGACTTGTCCCTATTTATTGTCCCCATTCTCAATGGATGATCCGCCATGATTGGACTGGCCGAATGAAGTGAACCGAGTTGTCACGACTGTCTGGGGCTCTGACTTCAAGTGTCTCCATAAGAAAGTGAGCATTCAATCAGTGCTCGCCGCACTCAGTTGGGAAACAAAAAGACATGGTGTAACTTACAAGTATATGTGGCTCTTTCTGCCAGGCGAACGAAGATATTTATTCCATGTTTGTATTTCTTTTCCACCTGAATTACTTAATGTCTTCAGAACTGATGATGTTGCTGCAACTACACTTTCCTATTGAAGTGTAACAACTATAGCCGTCCCCCTGTCAACGGCTACAATACACTACATAACAACAGTTCCGGTCCTTTATTGACTCTTGAAAAACATCTTTATTGTAATTCATTATAATCATAAATTAAAAATATAAAACCACAGCCGTGTGGAGTCAGGGGCGCTCTTGTCATATATCCTCACTTTTGTCATAAATGTTTGTGTTCACACAAACACTCCAAGCTGGACTAGGGTCTAGGGCCCCTCAAAATAGTAGTGCTTAACGGTAGGGGAAGTGATTTCACTTTTGTCAGATATCACCCAAAAAATATTTTTTTTCTGTTAAAATGCTCTATTATAAGGTGTGGAAACCACATATGGAGTTTCCCCCTCCCCCACGTTAGCAGAGGAGCTAATAAAAGTTCCCCAGGTCACCACAATTCTCCTCCAAACAGGAGAGAGCAGCAGGTTCACATAGTGTAGCTACTTTTGGAGGCCCCTAGTGCACCAGGCTGGTACTACACCATGAATTTCAAATCACTTCCCCTACCTTTAACGCTCATATTAATAAAGCTGTACGGCAGTTGCAAAGCAATGACCTGTGGATACTTCAGCATTCAATTCCAAATGTGCAAACATTTGGCAGAAATAGCAAATCTACAAGAAAAGCTCATGCATGTGTGCTCATGGCTGGGTGCTACACATGTAATGCACAGAAAGGTTTCAAACAAAGCTCTCAAGTCTCACGCACTGAGCGTGTGACACACTCTTCAAGGTGTTTTCACACGCTCACACGCCACACATGCGTTTTCACACGCCCGTCAACTCGCCAAAGTCATTTGCATGGGCGGAGTTTATGGGGGAGCCAGGGGTGAAGGGGTCTTCAGTAATCCACCACAGAAAAAATCGCGGACAAGAAATGCGGTAAAAATAAAAGTTGTGACAACTCTGTTCTCTCCATGGGGTCAGTCCAATGGCGGCTCCTCTACATAGACTTTAATGAGAATGGGGACATAAATGGGGACAAGCATGCACAGTAAGCACTCAGTGTCTGCCCCCTCAATGGCGAAACTCTACTGTATAGAGATGTGCAGTGACGTCACCGCCCCGGTTCCGGAAGTCTTTTCCCCATTCATTTTTCTCATAGACTTTTCGAAAATAATTTATATCAAGACGATTACGCCGCGGCCAAAGCCAACTCAGGTCGTGACAAATCATGACAACAAACACAATATCGTCATATAATATATAATTGGGAAGAAGTAGAAAACGGCATGATACAAGACTTTTTGTTCCGTTTTTCATCTTAGAAATTATTTTATTGTCCCAAAAGTTTGTCCCCAAAACAACAGAAACGCTAATGGCCCATCACTATTTCCACTAAAACCTGTTCTACTTGGCTGGAGAGACTGGGGGATAAAAGGTTGCTCCAACAACATAACTCACTTATAGTAATTCTATACTTGTATTGTGTAAGTTTTGCATATTTTATTCACATTTCTCTTTCTTGCATTACTCATTAGAATGTTACAGTGGCTTTATCTCAGGCTTAGTTAGCCTGCTGCAATGCATATGTGGGCTTGTAGTACAACTGTTTTGATAAACATTGAAGAAAATAAAAGCTTAAAATAAAAGTAAAATTAAAAATGTTCAAAAAAGCTTTGTTTGACACAGAAGAAAGTTTTCCCCATAACTACTGCTTCTACTGTAGAGCCTACAGGTTAGTTATTACCACTTTGTGTCTTCATGTATTTAAAATGACAACAATGTGAAGATGTATTAAGTTAAACCTGGGGCAGTTTATTATTATAGATTTCATTGTCCAATAATAATGTTAGATCAGTCATTTTATTGTAGTTTAGCCTACTTCACTAGCTTTATTTATAATAATCATTTCTACTTACACAGACCCTCGCGGGTCCATTTGGTTTAATTTTACACTCAAGAGTTAAAATATTCCTGATCTAAATTAACCCACTCAATTAAGAATTTTACACAACTAGAGAATGTAGAAGATGAATGGTCATTTTGATCTGTATGTTTTGTTTGCGAAAATACAGCCTGAAATTGTAGACAAAAGCAAAATAAAAATCTTTAGTTTTGCATCTCTGGGTTGAAAATGTCATCAAATGGTGGTCCGTGGCTCAAATGCTAAATAAATAGTGGGCCCTTGGATCAAAAAGGTATTGATACGCTCAAAAGTCTACATAGCGTATTCAGTTGGAACCAGACAGTCAAAGGTCCAATCAACTTAAGCATCCTATGTTGAAGGAGAAGTGGACCAAAGTCTAATTCACACATGCTCACATGAGGTCATTGATTATCCTCAGAGTAAAAGAGTCAATAGCTTTGTATGCAGACTGGGCCTAGAAACAGTTGTCCTCTCCCTTTATAATATGTATATATATATATATATATGTATATATATGTATATATATATATATATATATATATATATATATATATATATATATATATATATATATATATATATATATATATATATATATATATATATATATATATATATACAATGAGTTGATCCGTTGACCAGCGTTGTTCAAAACTTGCTCCAGCGTCCAGTGGTGTGGTTCAGTAAACAGATTATATTCTTAAAAGTTACCTGCACCAGTCTGAAGAAACTGGGAAAAAGTCAGTTTGTTATTCTCTCATGGCATCTGAAGAAAGGCTGTTACCCACCTGTCATAGGCATATTTAAAAAATAATAATATACATTATAATAAAAGCTGTGCTCATTTCAAGACACAACAACGGTCGACAAGAAAGTAGCACAATTTAAAAAAAGAAAATCTACGTTCTGTTGTGCATTTCCCATGCTCCCTGACAATGCATGCACTCATGTATGCATGCTGTCATTGTGCATTGTGCTGCTGCCTATACCAGGTGACTGACAAGTGCTGATGTCACTATGAGTGTGTAGCATATACAGGACGTAACATATCATATTCCTTTCATATTCATGTTTTGTAAAATCAATATGAAAGATTGAATATGAAAATATTACAATATAATTTAATTATATTGTTCACGTCACTGTTAATGTAACATGAGTTCTTGGACAGACCACATTAAATATATCAAAACCGTATTATACTGTAAGGGATGATACAGAGGACATAACCACTTCTTGATTAAATCATCAGTTTATTAAACAAAATGGATATACATGGATAGAATGAAATGGTTAAGTGGAAATCATCATTTTGAAATAAAAGAGGTAACAATAAAAATAAAGTAAAAGTGATGGTATTTATTCCTACTGGGCAAAGGCTAAGATGTTAGTAGCATAAAGTATACTTCAGGATATAGTGTAGAATGTAAATAAAATAAATGAAAATAAAACAAGTATCAAAATTATAACTTCAGGATGTAATTGCGGGGCATGAGTGGAGTAAGTCAACAAATAGGCTAAGTGGCTAATGGGTAGAGGGCAGCTATAGAACTATGCACACACCATGTCTGCCATTTGCAGAACCACACATTCATACCGGGGTTGTCATCATTTATATGTTCAGTTTCATACGACCTGTCCGGGGCTCTGGGTTGGACATGCGGGCTGTAGGCTGCAGCTCACCCCTTTGGGGTGAACCAGTCTTTGGAGGCCGCTTTGTCAGTTATCAGAGGAAGTGGCTGTCCCGTGTAGAGGAGAGCAGGAGGGCCGGAGCTGGTCGTCTGTAGTAGAACGTGGCGATGATGGCGCTGACAGGTTGGCAGCGTGGTTGTCTGCAAAGAGGGTGGCAGTACACTGGCAGTGCTGCTGGTGGTATCTAGGCTGGCATCTCACAGGTTGTAGTAGGGTTGATGGAGTACTGGCGGAAACTCAGAAAGTCAGACACGTTGCGGTGCAGACAGGGCGTTGGTCTGCGGAGCAGGTTGATCCAGCATGGACTGGCAGGCCGCATGGCAGTGTCGGTGAGCGGCAGCGCAACCGTGGAAGACCCGGGGCCTAGCAGGCGTTCCCCTGCTGGCCCTGGTAGCTGTCTCATGTGAGTGAAGTGTTCAGAATCAGTCGTTGCCAGAGAAGAGAGAGAAAGACCATAGTTCCTGGGTTTTGTCCTGAGATGAGGGGGGTTGGGACATCACCCCCCCTTGCTCCTCAGAATGGGGTGTGTCCCACCCACTTCCAGTGGAACTGCTCTCTCTCTCTTGTTAATATTGGTCCATAAAGTCCCTTTTAAATACAAGATCATGTAGGATATTGTAACGTCATATTGGACTGCCAAAACTAAATCAGTATGGAATTTCCCACATTATGATACCAAACAGTACAACTAAAGTAAGTATAAGATATAAGGGCTATAATTAATTAAATCAACATCACAATAATTAGACACAGCATGCATATATACGCTACTAAATAAAACTACTGAAATATAGGATAGTTTGTGGTTCGGAGGCCGATTGTAATTCAGTCAATTGTTCTAGTAGGTTTGGAGTTTATTCCAAGTTAGTTTCCAATGAGTCTGTGTCAAAAGAAGAAAGACTTCGTGTCATGATTGTCATCAAAGGGTCCTTATCTTGTCCTTATCTCTCAGTTCTGCTGATTGAATGGTTGGTCTGGTGAACAAGGGAGGTCACCATCCGGGCATGGGTCAGAGGGCAGGAAGAGGAGGTCTGTTTCTCCTTCCACCTAACCCTCTTCCAGCCAGGCCATTAAACAATCACCAATTTATGTCCTTATTGTAATATTCTGTGTTGCTGGTGTCCACCCACACGCTACATATCCCCCCCTGCGCCATAGAGAATGGGAAGATGATGTCATCAGGTTTTCATTCTCTAGGGGGCAAAGGAAAACAGCCAGGTCCAAAAATTGTGACTCTTGTGCCCCATGCCTTCGTGAGGGCATCAGCAGTGAACAGCAGGAAGCAGGAACCGTGCAGGGACTTTCGAAGTCTCTGTGTCTCTGTGGAATGGTATGAAACCATCGCATGTAAATCATGACACACCCCACACGCACACGTTCAAAACCCACACACTCCAGGCAAAAGTATTTCTGCCTAAAGGAATGTTCCTGTTCTGTCTGTCGGGGCAGCTGTATAAGGGGTTGGCATCGCCAGGGGTTAGTGACACACCAAGAAAACATGCATACATCTAAGTTGACAAGGGGGAGCTGAGAGAAAAGTTGCAGAGGTCTTTGCTCATCTACCTTTCAGGGCTAATTAATAGGGCGACCCCCCCTTGACCTAACTAGGTGAAAGGAAAAAGGAAAAGAGCAAAGAAAAACAGCTTCTCAGTGAGCATTTGGGTTAGTTGGTAATCAATACCTAAACCAATGGAGACAAAAGGAAAAAGAGAAAAAAAAAATGAATAAATGCCAATAGATGGATGCTAAGATATGTCTATAATATATTTTGTTTGCTCTAAGTTAATAGCATATTAAATGACTTGCTATTGTCAGGGTAGCAAAGGCCTGAACAATTTAAAACAAAAGAAACAAAATATGAATAAAAGTAGATTAATGGGTGCTAACATATGTTTATGAAATATATACTGTATATATTTTGGTTTGTCCTAAATAAGCAGTGTTGGGAATATTACTTTACCTTGTTAATATATTACTTATTAATTATTACCCTAATTTCAAAGCAATATATTATATTACAATATTACTGTCTGAGCAAGTGTAATATATTAATATTACTATTACATATTACTTAAAAAAAAAAACTTTTTACAAAATATACAATTAAATATTTAGTGTCACTATTAATCAAATATTACATAGGCCAGTGGGATACCTACAATAAAGCAAACGCACTTGGCTATCTGGCCAAATCCATATGAAATCAACTTGAAATAACGTCACTCCTGAATAAATAATTTCACAAGAACATTTTCAACGAAACAGATTGACAGAAAGTAATATTGAAAGTAATGCAGCAATGCAGAAAGAAAAGTATAATATATTAGATTGTTTTTGTTTAGTAATATATTTATATTACAAGTTACTGCATTTTGGTAATATATTATGTAATCTATTAAGTTACGTAGTGCATATGTCCCAACACTGTAAATAAGGTAATAGTACTGTACATGCATTCACTTGTTACTCTCAGGGTGGCCAAAGCCTAATCAGTGTGGTTTAGTTCAGGGTATCATGTACAGGAAGCAGTTGAAATGGTCATGGGTCACACTTAATGATTAGTGGTAAACCTTTTCCCTATAATGTTTTTAGGAGTGGAGGATATTTGGTCTAATGATCTTTTTTAATTATGGGGACCAGGATCCATCCATTAATGCCATGAACTAAATACTGCGCAGATATTAAAACCCTGTAGCTAAGCAAGGGTATTTTGCATTCATTGCTATTACTCAATTTGGAGAGGAGAAACCAAACATTAAACATACGGAATCAATACGTGGAGGCAAGGAATATTTGCTATTAAGCCTAGTAGAAGATATATGTTCTATGCCATTATAGTATTCTCACGACTCACGACCTATAGATTACACTGTTGTCATCCTATCAATAATGAGCACTTGTGATGCTGTTCTGACAGAGTTGGCCAGGATTTGGCAATTATAGGGTTGTGATACGGCTTGCGCCCCTCCCCCCCTTTTGTGGTGTTGATGGGTCACCAGTCTGACGCAGTGTTCATCAACGTCAGAAAACAGTGACGCATTGCTGGTAACCATATAATTGTCAAAACAGCTTTCTGCAAGACAGGTCAGGGCACTAATTAAACAACAAGGCGGTCTTGCACCGTCACTTGTTGGGACTCACAGGTATAATGGTACAGAAAGGCTCCTCCAAACACAACGCAGAAAGGAGCAGTGCACTGGTGTGAACACCAACGTGGAGGCCCTCTAAACTGGAGAGGGTTCATAAATTCCCCCCCACGGCACGTGGAGGGCGAAAATAAAAATCACAAAAACAAGAACCGTCTGATTATATCACGCAAGTATGGCCAACAACGTCACGGAAACGTCCCAAACCGAAAACAGGGCCACGCCTGGGAAAATGAAATGGCGATCTCGCCAAAACGAGCGGGGCGCCGCTCCAAAGCAACAGGAGCGCACAACATGAATGCGGACGCGCGTGGCGCGCACAACAACACGGCACAAGCGCAGAGGCGAAAAAAAAAACCCACTCGAAACGCACAAATTAAACCAGAGGACCGAGGGAACAAAAGGCGAGCTGAACGCAAAACCGGCGCGAGCCAAGGCCAATGCTCAAAGTTAATAGTGAGCCCTGACGTCAGTGAGACAGGGGCGGCCAAACGCAAACGCGAGGTCCACTTATTATTACGAGAAACAATAGTGAGACAAATGGCCAAGGGCGCGAGCCCAGAGAACTAATAACCAAGCAGAAAAGTTCCAATGTCCAACGTAGGTATTGGGGCTAGAATAGTAAAGCACGCGCCAAGGTGGGGATGCGAAGGGCACCGTTTGAAACGGACACAACACCAAATCGGGCTGAGCGTTTGGAGCGTACCCAAATAGGAGTCAACGTAGGCGGGCGCACGGAGTGCACGGCCAGCATCAGGCACTTTTAAGCGCACTGGGTGAAATGGCGACAAGGACGTGCGTAAAGCACGGGTCCAAACCAGACGAACGCGCCTGGGGCAAAACCAAATCACATGAATCGCTGACGGGCGCGCGGGGCACCAGACACGATAGCAACCACCACGTGAAACAAAACAGGGGACTACCCAGGTCAGCCACCAGCCCGGCGAAACGGCGCGTCACAGCCAACCAAGGCCAGACACACGAATGGGGCACCGTGTGTGTGTGCGCGCAAATAGGACGCCAAAAACCAGGACTAAAACAAACACATAAAGCAACAGAACTATCCAATGTTCACAATGGAAACCCTGCATAAGGTACGAGTAATAACGAGCAGGACATTACATCACGCCACACGGAGTGAATAAAACGCGCCTCATGTGGCAACAAGGCAACAACCAAGCAACAACTCAAATTTGCCAGTTTAGGCAACACTGCTCGATATTTGAGGCCTGGTTTCCAAGAAGCAAATTACTGTGGCAAGAGCGATAATAATAACGCTCTATTGCTGACTTCGAGTTTACTGGAAGTCTCAGTAAGGAACTCAATCTGGTAATAGCGACTATAAGAAACTATGACTCGGACGCACGCGAATCAAATGTGCGATGTCGAAACGGGACATAAATAACACTATGACAATGCGATTATGCACAACAGTGCGGAGCACGTGCGCAGCAATCAAGAGTAAGACAGCACCGCATCGCAATACAGTACTAAAAGCGCAAGGTCGCGTATATGACCCCCCACTGTCGCAAACAGCAGAGGATGGAGGGGGAACAGAACGCAGTAAAAACAACGACGGGCAGAGCCAACCGAGCAGTGCCACAGCAGGCACAATGGCGGGCACAGCGAGAAAACAACGCACAGAATTAACTAGGGCAACCGTCTAAACAGCGCGAGCGCCAGCCGCTACGCCAAGGGGCACACGCACCACGGACACACATGGTATGAATGCAAAAACACACGAGCGCAAAATGCAACACAACACCCGAGAAGAAGGAGAATATACCTATATATAGATATATGGCGAACGGCCGTAAGCAGAGCAGAGGCCAGACGCGAGTACTAACGAAACAGAGGTGGTTTCCAGTGCTCTCAACGTCAGTATGACGGAGAGCGGCGAATTACGCAAACGCGACGCCAGGGGCACAAAGTCCCAAGTACTAACACCAAAGCAGACGCGTTCCAAATATATTCCTCATAGGGGCTGTGGGGCCAAAACAGCAAAGTACACGCAATTGTGGGAACAAGAAGCTGGTCTGGACGAAATGGAGATAATTAGACCTGTGCGTAAAGCTCATATCCAAAACCCAAACGAGCGCGTTTGGGATATTTCCAAATAACATTTAACGTTGACCGTGGCACAGAGTGCGCGGCCAACACCAGACACTATTTAAGCGAGTTCACCAACAAAATCGTAACGATCAGCGTGAAACAAAAGCAAAGGGGTGCCCAGCGAGGGCAGCCAGCGGCCCAACGAAATCGATGCTCACTCGGGACACTAAAAACCATGCGCACGAATAAGACCCGTGTGTGTGCGTGACGCAAACGCAAAAACATGGAATAAAATCAGCCACATAAATAACGGACCTAAAGCGCACTAGCTACCTGCATTAGCTACGAGTCATAACGACGCGACATTAAAACCACAGAGTATGTAAATCATGTCCCATGCTGCAAAAGACAGGACACACCAGTAGCCTACCAACAACTCACTAACAGAGCACCAATACCCAATTGATATTTTAGGGGCCTAATATTTTTGCGATTACCATCCTCAATTACCGTGTTATGCAGTGAAATAAGTCATTCTTATAATGTAATTACTACTGTACTGTAGTTTGTCCTCCTAACGGTAAACAAATTGAACAGGATAAAAAATAGCTGTGTAATTCCGCCCAAGGCTGAATTAATTGGTGATCACGTTTAGTTCACAAAACTGGTTGTTGGAGTGAACTAAAATATTTAATTCAATCTAAAATATTTGTTGTTTATTTTGCTGATTCAGACCGTCGCATTAGGGACCATGCTTCCTGACAGAATTATCTCTCGTATAGTCGTAGGCCTCCTAGGGTTCCGACACGATTACTAACACATAAAGTGGTTTCTAGTAATTCTTTTTCATCAAGTATGAGCGACAGAAACACGTAGGTTACTCAATCAGCTTTCGCAAACATTTAGCAGCACACATATGGGTGATAACTTAATATCTTTAAGACTTATTTACTACCGCAAAACGCGGGTTCAGCTCCCATACACTAACTGTTACTATAACAACCTAGTCGAAATTAATGCGACTTTTGGTAGTCACTGTTGCACAACAAAGGCACGTAGAGACGAGCACGTATTTATATGATAGACTTAAGTATTAAGATGGATCTGCTATTTTTCATCCTTCTCACAATTTCTCTTGTTTTATTAGCTGTCACCTGAACTTTTTGCTTCTCCAAAAAAAAGTTTAGCTAGTGTTAAGAGTACAATTTGTGATAACGCAGACAAAGTTTGCTTAATTATTATAAGATAACTTATTCAGCACCTAGTCTTATTACAGCATATGAATGGCTTTTGGCTACTTTTCATGGGGGAAGTAACAACTGCTTGCTTATTTCATTTAATTCAAATACAGTCTCTGAGTTTCAGAGGAACCTCATCACAGAAATCCTACAGATTATCTTAATGTCACTAAAACTTGTTAGGCTATATACCATATGTCTATAACAAAACAAAAATGACAATAACAAAAGGGATCTATTATTATCATTATTGTTTTATCACTACATAATATATATATAAAAAAAAAGTTTACTTTTTATTTTGTTTCCCTTTGATCTGATTTCCAGTATCAACTTTTACAGTATGTACGGTATTGATATAAGGATCTGCCTCACACGGGGCACCATTATGTAGCATATACAGGACGTAACATATCATATTCCTTTCATATTCATGTTTTGTAAAATCAATATGAAAGATTGAATATGAAAATATTACAATATAATTTAATTATATTGTTCACGTCACTGTTAATGTAACATGAGTTCTTGGACAGACCACATTAAATATATCAAAACCGTATTATACTGTAAGGGATGATACAGAGGACATAACCACTTCTTGATTAAATCATCAGTTTATTAAACAAAATGGATATACATGGATAGAATGAAATGGTTAAGTGGAAATCATCATTTTGAAATAAAAGAGGTAACAATAAAAATAAAGTAAAAGTGATGGTATTTATTCCTACTGGGCAAAGGCTAAGATGTTAGTAGCATAAAGTATACTTCAGGATATAGTGTAGAATGTAAATAAAATAAATGAAAATAAAACAAGTATCAAAATTATAACTTCAGGATGTAATTGCGGGGCATGAGTGGAGTAAGTCAACAAATAGGCTAAGTGGCTAATGGGTAGAGGGCAGCTATAGAACTATGCACACACCATGTCTGCCATTTGCAGAACCACACATTCATACCGGGGTTGTCATCATTTATATGTTCAGTTTCATACGACCTGTCCGGGGCTCTGGGTTGGACATGCGGGCTGTAGGCTGCAGCTCACCCCTTTGGGGTGAACCAGTCTTTGGAGGCCGCTTTGTCAGTTATCAGAGGAAGTGGCTGTCCCGTGTAGAGGAGAGCAGGAGGGCCGGAGCTGGTCGTCTGTAGTAGAACGTGGCGATGATGGCGCTGACAGGTTGGCAGCGTGGTTGTCTGCAAAGAGGGTGGCAGTACACTGGCAGTGCTGCTGGTGGTATCTAGGCTGGCATCTCACAGGTTGTAGTAGGGTTGATGGAGTACTGGCGGAAACTCAGAAAGTCAGACACGTTGCGGTGCAGACAGGGCGTTGGTCTGCGGAGCAGGTTGATCCAGCATGGACTGGCAGGCCGCATGGCAGTGTCGGTGAGCGGCAGCGCAACCGTGGAAGACCCGGGGCCTAGCAGGCGTTCCCCTGCTGGCCCTGGTAGCTGTCTCATGTGAGTGAAGTGTTCAGAATCAGTCGTTGCCAGAGAAGAGAGAGAAAGACCATAGTTCCTGGGTTTTGTCCTGAGATGAGGGGGGTTGGGACATCACCCCCCCTTGCTCCTCAGAATGGGGTGTGTCCCACCCACTTCCAGTGGAACTGCTCTCTCTCTCTTGTTAATATTGGTCCATAAAGTCCCTTTTAAATACAAGATCATGTAGGATATTGTAACGTCATATTGGACTGCCAAAACTAAATCAGTATGGAATTTCCCACATTATGATACCAAACAGTACAACTAAAGTAAGTATAAGATATAAGGGCTATAATTAATTAAATCAACATCACAATAATTAGACACAGCATGCATATATACGCTACTAAATAAAACTACTGAAATATAGGATAGTTTGTGGTTCGGAGGCCGATTGTAATTCAGTCAATTGTTCTAGTAGGTTTGGAGTTTATTCCAAGTTAGTTTCCAATGAGTCTGTGTCAAAAGAAGAAAGACTTCGTGTCATGATTGTCATCAAAGGGTCCTTATCTTGTCCTTATCTCTCAGTTCTGCTGATTGAATGGTTGGTCTGGTGAACAAGGGAGGTCACCATCCGGGCATGGGTCAGAGGGCAGGAAGAGGAGGTCTGTTTCTCCTTCCACCTAACCCTCTTCCAGCCAGGCCATTAAACAATCACCAATTTATGTCCTTATTGTAATATTCTGTGTTGCTGGTGTCCACCCACACGCTACAAGTGGCTTATGGTAACATCTTTCTGGTAAAATCCAAATATGTTAACCCAAGAGGATGGGCTTTTGCACAGAAAGGCAGACAACTGATATTATTTAGAGCAGGGGTTTTCAACAGGTGGTCCGGGGACCACCAGTGGTCCCTGAGAGGGTTCCAGGTGGTCCCAGCTAAGTTGGTTAACCAGATGTAACTCTTGAGAACGTAAAAATGAAGCCAACTTGGCTTCATTTTTACACTCTCAAGAGTTAAAATATTCATCATCTGAATTAGTCTACACAACTAGATGGACAAAAGCAAAAGAAATCTTTAGTTTTGGGGTCTGTGGGGCAAAAACGTCCTGAAATGGTGGACCGTGGCTCAAATGCTGAAAAAATGGTGGGCCCTGGTATCAAAAAGGTTGAATACCCCTGATTTAGAGAATAATCATGCATCCCTAGTTAATTAATGATGCACAATTGGTAGCATTGATTGGAATAGACCATATCAGCCATGTTGGAGCGGTCTCAGAATAATCTAGAATATTTTATTGGTTCACCGGCAAAAAAATAAAAATACATGAAAAAAATGTGAATCACATGTATCTACTACCTGTTCCTGTAGTCTCTGGAGGAACAGCCCAAACAAATATACCGGTAATGTAATAGTGTTAACATTTTTCTACATATGGAACAAGAGTATAGTCTATTGATTGAATACTTTAAAGGGATTTCACACACACACGCACGCACGCACACACACGTACACACACACACACACACACACACACACACACACACACACAGTATATATGGTCTACTCAGTCTCCCCATTTTAACTTAAAAATCCATTTTAACCATAATAGATTAAACAAAAGCATCCAATCTTTTTCTGGTGAATGATATTGTCCTCCTAATACTGTACGTGAGCTGGGCCATCAAATTTCATTTACAGTTTTTTATTTTATTATTACAAATGGAGCATTAAAGAATTACACCATTTATTTTACACCATGTATTTATTTTTTCCGAAATTTGAAAAATCATGGGGTGCCAACTTCACACAGGTGCTACAATGATCAAATATTAAATACTGAGTCAAGTTAATTAAGGGGGAAAAAAGATTTTAAAGATAAAAAACTAAACCCTGTGACTACAACACGTTGAGCAGGGCACCGCAGGGAGTCGAACCCCGTTCCAGTAAACCAGAAGGACCACAACCAGTGCCATATGCCTTGTGCTTTTGTTGTGATTTACAGTTTTTATTTGATTTTGTTTTACACTCTCAGAGTGGCAGACCTTATTTAGTTAATGTGTGTGCTGGGGCCCGATGGGGACCCGGCAGGGACCTCAGAGAGTCCCTGGACCCTACATTGAACCATTACCTTGAAACAAATACCTTGAAACGATTACCTTGAAACCAATAACTTGAAACGATTACCTTGAACCGATTACCTTGAAACCATACCTTGAAGAGAACACACCAGCCTGATCTGAGCTCATTGCTCAAACCACACACTTTGTGAAGTTACGTCGGCACGGTACCACGTAACCAAAAGAGCACACCATTCCCAACCGAGCTGTACGTGTCGTGTGGATATACAGTATATTGTGGGACTCGAAAACAACAGCATACAATGACATGCACTAACCAAGGAAGCAAATGATGCCGGCCATCATTTGCTTTCTCTGTTAGATGAGATCAGAAATACTTTATTGTCCCACAAGGGGAAATCTTTCTTGGGCAAAGTGGACTAGTACCATCAACTTTTAAAACACACACAGACAGTACATCAACATTTAAAACACACACAGACAATACATCAACATTTAAACACACAAACACTTTACATCAGCATTTAAACACACAAAACACAGCACTATGTCAATCATTGCAGAGACAGCCAACATAGACATTTAGAAGATGGAGCAGTCTCCATAACAAGTACACTGTAATTCATAATGCATAATAGAATGCATTTCAGTTTGTACTTCCCTGCCACCGATTCCACAGCAAACGACAGTAGCAGCACAGATTTTCTGCCTCACACAGATTATCAGCTTCAGCATCTGAAATGACAGGGGTGTTGTTGTTGTAGTTGTGTTGACCTACAAGGCGTCATTTGACCCACAGAAGCAAAGATTTGAGCAACACAACCTGAATTCAAAGATCTACACACATTTTTACAAAGATAAAAGATCTGCAAGCTAATCTGGTTTTGTGCCACATTATGACCACTGACCAGTAATATTAATATTTAACGCAAGTGTTTACAGACCTCGTTCACGTTGAATGCGGCAGGAGGGCAGGCACATGGGCAGGCAGGCGGAAAGGCAGGCACATGGGCAGGCAGGCGGAAAGGCAGGCGGAAAGGCAGGCACATGGGCAGGCAGGCAGCTGGGCAGGCATCAAGACAAGCCGATGTCCTGCAGATCCATCCCCAAGTTTCCCCTGGGGAGCCCAGCAAGCCAAGCAGGCTGCCCAGGCAGGCAGAGCCAGACACACACTTCGGCCTTTAGGCCTACTAGGTAGGCTGGGTGAGACAGGCACACAGGCAGCCATGCATGGTGCAAGCAGCCAGGCTGCAGCCAGCCACGACGCAAGAAGAATGAATTGAGACAGGCAGACAGGCCAGGTTCAGACAGGCAGAAACAGGTTCGCAGATTGGCGGACCGAGGCCAGGCAATACAAGACCAAGAAGGTGAGCGAGCAAGGCAGTGGTTCCAAGCGGTCATGGGCAATACCACGGAATGTGTGGCTTCTCTTCTGACGGCGAGGCTGCACGGGGGAAAGACTGCAACTCCCCTTGCAAGGTCAGTACCTAGGCCTTGCTGCACGGGGGCTGGTCGGCACTTGCCGCTTGCCTGGTCTGGATGCCTGGCTGGCAAGCTGGATGACTCGTTTCAAGGGCTTGCAGGGCTGGCTGGGCTGGATGGATGCTGGGCACTGGGCATGGCTACCTGTGGGCCCCCTTACGGGCATGTATGTATGCCCAGGAAGTCTCTAACGGCATGGCGGGGCAGGACCAGGGCAGATCCCTGGCTGCGAATGGCTGTATGCCGCGGGTGTCCCTGCCTCGCATGGCGTGCAGGCCAGGCCCAGAAGGCAGACAAGCCACATTGCGTGTCACGCAATGTGGCTTCTCTGACATCAAGGCCTGACCGCAATGGCTGTATGCGGCAGGGTATCCCTAACTTTGAATTGCACGGCGTGCAGGCCAGGACAGGCTGCCGACAGTGTCACGCAGTGTGGCTTCTCTGACAAGCAAGGCACTGGCTGCAATGGCCGAATGCAAGAAGGACCGGCTGTGGAGCCTGGCCACCTGCCTTGGGCTTGCTTGCTTGGCTTGCTGGGCTTACCAGGAGAAGCTTTGGGATGGATCTCCAGGGCCATCGGCTTGTGTTGAGCCTTCCAACGGCGTCTTCCTTGATCTCTGTTCTAAGAGAAAGACAGAAAAACAAAGACGCACACAAATTTAGAACCACTTAAACCCTCTATATTTAATAAAATGCACAGGATCCTAAATTGCATTCTGGGCTTTTATTCCCTGACGGTACAGTTAGGTGTGAAGAAACAGCACCTTTGTCCTGTTCTTTCACCCCTTTCACCCAGCAGGGGGAGGCAGTGTTACTCTTATTTGAGAGCACAACATTCTGACCAGTGATGAGAGATGATTATGATGGTCAAATGGTGAGACATGGCGTTAAAGGGATATTTCACTTAAAAAAAAAAAAAAAAAAAAAAAAAACTTTTATGGTCTACTTAGTCTCATGTGAACACACCAGACAGTTTATAAGTTACTCCATTCAGTATTTAGATTTGATGTTCATTTTAGCGTATCCGCCTCCTTCCTATACAAACCCATTATAACTTAAAACTCTATTTTAACCATGACAGATTATTCAAAAGCAAAACATATTTTTCCGGGTGACTGATACTGTCCTCCTAATACGTGAGAGGACCATGGATTTTACAGTTTTCATTTATTTTTAAAATATTCTTTTATTCATTTGTGTAGACGTGCCCAAATATGAAGTCTGCTACATTTTCCAAAACAATATTTTAAAAATAAATGAAACTGTAAATTAAATTCCAGTTTTAAGTTATAATGGGTCTGTATAGAAAGGAGGCAGATGCGCTGAAATGAACATCAAATATCTATATACTGAATGGAGTAACTTATAAACTGTCTGGTGTGTTCACATTAGCCGCATTGCAACGTTAGATTCTTTTCTTTTATAATTGGAATTTCATATGAATCTAACGTCGCCAAGGGCGGGTGCTTGTTTTATACACTGACACCGCCCTTGGCTCTTATTTGGCAAGATGGCAGCGGTGATGTTTGTTGTGGAATATCCAGGACAGAAAGTAGCTCATAATATGTCTATGGTGAATTTTTATGGCACAAAACCCTTGCAGATCGACAGAGGATGTGGCAAGCTTTCCCTACAGCTGCAAAGTTGGTGAGTCTGACTCGTTGAATACAAGCAGATCACTGGTGACATTTAGACAACGGTCGAGTCAATGAAGCGAGATGCGACGTTAGATTCATATGAAATTCCAATTATAAAAGAAAAGAATCTAACGTTGCAATGCGGCTATGTTCACATGAGACTGAGTAGACCATAAAATGAGCAAAAGTCTTGCAGATCGAGGAGAAGTTGGTGAGTTTGACGTTGTTTAATACAAGCAGATCACTGATGACATTTCCCTTGATGGGCGAGTGAATGGACGGTGATGCAACTCTAGATGCAATTCCAATTATCAAAGCATCTAGAGTTGCATTGCGGCTACTACCAATGAAATGTTTCATTTGTGATCCGATTGCGTTAAACAACATTAAAGGGATAAAGGGATATTACACTTTACAAAAAACCTTTGGTCATTTTATGGTCTATTCAGACAGGTTATAAATTACTCCATTCAGTATTTAGATATTTGATGTTCATTTTGCTGCCCGAACGTCCTTCCTATACAAACCCATTATAACTTGAAACTCCATTTTAACCATGACAGATTACTCGAAAACATTTTTCTGATGACGATATGATATTGTCCTCCTAATACGTGAGAGGGCTGTGGAATTTCATTTACAGTTTTCATGTATTTATTAAAATTAAAATATTGTTTTATTCATTTGGGTGGGTATGCCCAATATGGAGGCAGCTACATTTTCCAAAATAATATTTTAAAAATAAATGAAAACTGTACATGAAATTCCACCTCCCACGTATTAGGAGGACAATATCAGTCACCAGAAAAAATATGGGTTTTCGAATAATTTGTCATGGTTAAAATGGAGTTTTAAATTATAATGGGTTTGAATAGGAGGGGGGCAATGCAGCTAAAATGAACATCAAATATCTAAATACTGAATGGAGTAACTTATAAACTGTCTGGTGTGTTCACATGAGACTGAATAGACCATAAAATGACCAGAAGTTTTTTTGAAAGTGGAATATCCCTTTATTAAGGCGCTCACCAACATTGCAGCTGTATGGAAAGATTGAATTATCATCTTTCTATATGCAAACCGTTTGTTTGATAAAAATCCACTGTAGATGTTATCTAGCCCCGTTCGTGACACTCTCATCTCGCTGGCGATGCTGACTACAGCTACGAGGAGAGAGTCACGTGTAGCTCGGTTGCTGCTGTGGATGACCGGCTTGAATGGCTTGCGCTAGCAATTAGCTACATGCTAGCGCTTCCAAAACATGGTACTGCCGTCTTCTAAAATTAAATACGCGTTTTCTGTGTGCCGGCCCTCAAATGTTAAGGTCCGGCGTTGAGTTTTTTTTTGTTGCGACTCTATCGACACCATTCCCGTTTGCATTGATAACTGCTAAAGGGGTTTAATCCACCGTTTCTCGCCGGCTGCACCCGGCGGTCATCCAGAAAGGTAACCGAGCTACACGTGACTCTCTCCTCGTAGCTGTAGTCAGTATCGCCAGCGAGATGAGAGTGTCACGAACGGGGCTAGATGTTATCATGAGCTACTTTCTGTCACTAAATTCTCTGCGGGTGATTCTTTTTTTCAAGTTTGGCCCTGTGTATCACCTGTTTAAGTGCACTTTTATTTACTGAGCAAGAGAAAGTACCTCATAACATGTCTATGGTGGATTTTCATCAAACGTTTTGCAGATAGACAATTATTAAAGCTTTCACTACAGCTGCGGGAAAGCTTTGTCATTGCGGAGTCATCTGAGGGTATTACAACTCTAGATTTATCCCATTATAAAAAGAAAATCTAGTTGCATTGCAGCATTTTACCTTTAGACGACAGAGATGCTCGGCGTGGCAGCTGTATCCAAAGCAAGACTCGAACTGAGCAAACCGAGGAGCGCGCGTGCGCACTATTTATACCCTGCCCACATTTTTCCGGTATGACGCCGGTTAAGCGCGCGAAAATTTCCCGCCAACATACGATAGCCCCGCCCCTTGGGTTGCCATGGGGAACCCCAGTTATGTGATGACTGTATGCACTGCTAACCACAGTAACCTACTGACATAATTCATTTGTGGAATCGTGGTTCACAATCAGTAATTAATTAATTAATTATATGACTTGAGTGCAAGGTTAAACACAACTCAACAACAAACCTTTAAAATCGAAGTCTGAAACCATTCATAGGGTGACACCATCATTTCCATGATGTCATTCAGCAATACTGTTGTCTGAGAGTCTGAGAAACTATCTAAATTATATGACTGTCCAGACTCGGTGTATATGCCACAGGGCTCTCAAGTCTCACGCACTGACGTGTGACACACTCTTCAGAGTGTTTTCACACGCTCACACGCCACACATGCGTTTTCACACGCCCCAAAATAACTCGCCAAAGTCATTTTTTGCGTGGGCGGAGTTTATGGGGGAGCGGGGGGGGGGGGGGGGGGCAGACAAGAAATGCGGTAAAAATAAAATTTGTGACAACTCTGTTCTCTCCATGGGGTCAGTCCAATGGCGGCTCCTCTACATAGACTTTAATGAGAATGGGGACATAAATGGGGACAAGCATGCACAGTAAGCACTCAGTTTCTGCCCCCTCAATGGCGAAACTCTACTGTATATCTCTATAGGCCTAGTGGGCACAATGATTAGCCTAGTGGTGGGGGATTAGGGAAACAATAGGAAGGACTTTCCAAGGTGTTAAGGCTCATTCAGACTGCTTGACACCCCGCCCTTCATTAATTCAGGCTTTTTATTAAGTTAAACCTGGGGCGGTTTATTATTATAGATTTCATTGTCCAATAATAATGTTAGATCAGTCATTTTATTGTAGTTTACTTCACTAGCTTTATTTATAATAATCATTTCTACTTACACAGACCCTCGCGGGTCCATTTGGTTTAATTTTACACTCAAGAGTTAAAATATTCCTGATCTAAATTAACCCACTCAATTAAGAATTTTACACAACTAGAGAATGTAGAAGATGAATGGTCATTTTGATCTGTATGTTTTGTTTGCGAAAATACAGCCTGAAATTGTGGACAAAAGCAAAATAAATCTTTAGTTTTGCATCTCTGGGTTGAAAATGTCATCAAATGGTGGTCCATGGCTCAAATGCTAAATAAATAGTGGGCCCTTGGATCAAAAAGGTTGAAAACCACTGGTCTAGTGGAGCAGCAGCAATTCTTTCTATATTCCCTCTTTATCTGTCCCTTTGATTAAGATGCACAGGCAGCGCAGCTGAGGTTGGACTTATGTGTTGATGTTGGAATGGTTACAATAACATGAACTATAGTGCTAGAAGTTTTATGCAGCTGGCTTGAGTGTGCGCGCAGTGCGCACACATACCATCCGACGTTTCGCCCCCCTGAGTTCAAAATCAAACTACGCCCATGATTTTTTGCCCCTGGCAGCTTTCTAGAGTTTGCTAAGGGCATAGGTAGACCCCTGCAGGCCCTGGCGCGCAAGACACGTTTAAAATCTAAGGTGAATGCATTAACCTAGAGGTGTTGTGCGCCAGCTTTCATAACAATGGTGACAACTCTTTAAAATATAAATAAACCCATCCACCCCAACACACACACACACACACACACACACACACACACACACACACACACACACACACACACACACACACACACACACACACACACACACACACACACACACACACACAATTTAATACTTTTGAGTCTCATCAGATAGGCAATCATTACAGATCTACCTATGATTGCAGAAATTGAGCAGTATTTAGCAAGGTTTTTTGATTTGTCCTTAGAACCAGTCCATTCAATATTGTTGAGGATTCTTGCAGTTCTTTGATGCCCTGTGAAATAATGTTGACTAGTCTGTCATGACGTGCTATGTACAGTCCTTTATAGAATTTACACCCATTCAAAATGTGTGCATTTAGTTTATTAAAAAAGAAATAATTCACTTCTTTGTCCGTGTGTTCATATATCTGTATGTCGTGCAGTATTTCACTGGAAATATAATAATTAATGAAGAAATGTCAGTGCCAGCACCCATCTTTTGCATGGGCCTTTGGGTTTCTCGAGCTAACTTGGTTGTTTTGAAAGGCAATATATAAAATTATTATTATTATTATTATAACACACACAAAATAGTCAACATATTTTCGTTTTCTTTACTAGATGGAACAAATGTCATAACTAGGCCTATTAGTGCTACTCTGTTATTGTTGTAATAACCGGACGATGGGCGGGTTCGGTGTTTGTCGCCTACATTTGTTTTAAATATAAAATTTTAAAACATTTAATTCTGTCATGTCATGAAGTTGAAATTTAGAGATTCCAATTAGAAAACAAATGTTTGAAATTTGGCATGTGGTGAGTCATTTGGGTCCCGGGCAAATTTTGGGTTGTGGGCTAAAATGATTGGCAACCACTGGATTAGTAAATTCCAACACATAAAATGTTGTATTTTAGAAATGTGATACTTTATAGGTTATACTCAGGAGAGACTTGTGCCCCTCAAAAACATAGCTGGAAGGAGAAATTGCAGGGCCAAGCTCTAAAAGTCGTTCTCTGATTGAAGAAGATGATGTCACCCTTCTGTTGCACTGATTGGCTGAAGGGGTCATCTGGGTTGCAGCAATAGTTCGAAAAAACTCTATGGTTGCAGCATAGAACTGCCAGAACTGCAGAAAGTTGAAGGGATGGGGGGAATCTGCCTGAAGGGATCTGCCTACAGGGGAGTGCATCCCCTGTAGGATATGGTGCACATTGGTGAGTTTGGAGTTGTGGGGTGTGATGCTCCTTGATCCTGTGTGGTATGGCTGAAGGGTGGGTGGCTAAAGCCAGACTGAATCAGCTGTTGGTAAAAAATGCCTCTCAGCAGATAGGTCCGGAATAGCTTGATTGTACACCCATTTCCTACTCCAGAGAACTGGGGTGGCCAATCAGGACACAGTAATGAACTATTTAGGCATACTGTGTCCCGATTGGCCACCCTAATTTTCAGGAAATGGGCTACAATTGAGCTATTCCAGATCTGCTGACAGGCATTTTTTGCCAAAAGGCCAGGCTTTAGCCTGCATGCTAGTGTGGTGTTGTATGTGGGAAGTGTGGAGGGGCGGTCTGTCCAGAGAACCAGTGCCTGGTGGAGATTCTCCTGGTTGCTGGGAGAGGGGCAGTCAGTGTTGGCGACATGTTGAGACTGACGTTTGGAGTAAGCCGTGAGAGGTGACCTGAGTTTTGGAGGACGGGAGAGGTCCTTATTATGCAGGTTTGAACAAAAAATTAAACTAAAATTAAAAACTGAATGACCTGAACTGAATTTAAGACTGTCATGACCTTGGAGATCAGAGCTGCATTGTGTTGCGATCCACTCGCCCCATACGCCGCGAACTGAAGCACACAGACCTCAGACGCTGGCAGAAGTCCAACTCCTCATCACACTCCTCCTTCCCCTGGAGGTCTTCGGCCAACAGCCGGAGCAGCTCCTCCAGGCCCAGAGAAGGCTCCCTGCAGACCTGGACCCCTCGTGGGCATTCCTCCACCAGGCAGCACAGTGCTCCAAGGACGTGTTCGTGTGCGGCCGAGTGCGGCGAGCGGAGAATGGACACCAGCTGTCGCACCATGTCCATGGACAGAACCGTGTCTTTGTGCTCCGGGTGGGCCGTGAGGATCTTAAGCAGCAGAAAGGCCCACTTGGTCCTCAGCTTCTCGTTGTCAGACCGCATCCCTCGCATCAGTGCGGAAAACCCGTCGTGAGAGAGGAATGCCTCGAGTCCCCCTGCTCCTCCCCGCCGACCAGACATGACACAGCATAGAGGGCTTTCACCCTGACCATGGGATGGGGGTCGGAGTCGGTCATCTGCAGCAGCGTGGGCAGCACGCCCACGTCCTCGAGCAGGTAGTGCTGCACCTGCGGCATGTTCTGAGCGCTGGAGGCAAGAAGCTGGGCGCCGCGCCACCTCACCCCGCTTCGGGCGTGATGTAGACACCGGGTGACGCACAGCTCCAGCCCGCCCAGAGTCATCAGGTCCCTGGCATTGTCCAGGTTCTCGCACAGGTCTGACAGAAGGTCCAGAGCCGCCTCCCGCTCGTCTTCGCCCTCCCTTTTCCCCTCTATCTCCTTGGCGTTTATGTCGTCTTTGCGTAAGATAATCAGGCACTGCTTCATTTGCTCCACCGGCTCGTCGGCCTGCCATCTCGACACCTGCTCTGCGAGAGCTTCTTTCAGGAACTTTGCTTTTTCCTCTGGCATGGGCTCAACGGGGCCGCCACCAGCAGCAGAACCTGCTTCTAATGACCACTTTAGGACCCCCTTGAGATGTTGGAAATGTTGTCCACACCCCTCCATTTCTCTTTCCCAGCGCGCTGTTTAAGGTTCTGGCTACTGATGGAAGACTAAGATGCCAACTAAGATATAATGTATGGAAAATGTAACGTTAGAATATTCGATTTTTTTTTATCAATGATCTCATCATGAGTGACATCACTATTAATATTAAACTATAGCACTCAGTAGAGTGCAAGTAGGCCATGGCCTACTTGTGTGTGAGCGGAGCGAGCTAATACTCATGACATTGGCTATAAAGGTCTCTTACTCATGTCCTGTCATCATTACGTCATCACCTAAACCGGCCAATCGGAGTACCCCGAGGGACTGACCACAGAACACTGAGAACCGAACACCAAACATCGTGCACCGACTGCTTTACTTGTGCCTGCTCCGCTCATGCAAGTAATGATACACAGTCATGATAATTTGCTGCTGTGGGGGAAACTTCTCAAATCATATCCCTCTCGATTTTTAACACTTTTTTTTTTACTGTGTGGAGTAATATTTTGACAACAGAAACTGTCTGAACAATGTTGACAGTCATTTTGTGTGTTCATCTTTAGGGCCCCAACTCATACCTTAGAAAGCCTGAGTGTTTTTTAAATTATTAAATTAAATGACAGGCAGTTGTTGCTCTCACATATGACTATTAACTAGACTAGTGCAATATGATGTTGTTGCACTACTGAATTGCAACTGTGTTGTATTCAGTCAGTGAACCTGATATGAGTGAGTCCAGTTGTTTCACACGACCCCCCCCCCCCCCCCACACACACACACACACACACACACACACACGCTAGCTAGAGCCCCCCTACCAGTAGCAGCACATACACACGCACGCCGCAGACAGGACTTCTGCAGTCATGTCGTCGGAGCAGGTGGCATCGATGTGCGAGCAGCTCATCAAGGCTGTGACCGTCACGATGGACCCCACGTCGAGCCAGATATACCGGCTGGAGGCTCTGAAGGTACATAGAAGCATGCATGGGGCTGAACCGTGGAGGTCCAGCAGCCCTGCATGGAGGAGGTAGCTGCAGGCAGAGCTGCATGTCGGGCTGCTGCTGCTGCTGCTGAGCATGCTATAGCTTTAAGCTAGCGGCTAGCCCGGTAGAGGATTTGCGGCATTGAGGGGTCAGAAACCGTTCGCTCGAGCGCTGGTCGCGCCGCCTGAAATAGGGACAAACTGGAGTTGGAAATGCATTGATTTCAACAAGTGCGGCACAAATAAGAGCTATTCTAGGCATGCGTGTTTATTATGTTGTACTGTTACTGCAAATCGATTTAAAATAAAGGGATTTAAGATCATTAAACCTGGGATGTTGACTGAGTCCAGTGCATTTCTGCCTACTTCAGGTGCAGGACTTATTTGTTGTCCCCATTCCTAATAGGAGTCTTAAGTGGAAGAGTCTCCATTGGACTGGCCCTATGGTGTGAACGGAGTGGTCATGGCTCTGTCACTATTCTAAGGCTCTGCTTCTGTTTCTGCTTCTATGGATGTATGGTGGCTCTGTTCCGAAAAGCCGACATGTTGCTTCTAAGCTAAAAAATAAACACACGTATTATGATGATTTGGTCAGTTAGAAGAGGTCCACACACGTTTTTTTTTGTACTGAAAATTTAAAGTGTTGTTTGGCTGGTTTTATAGTGACAGCTCAGCCTGGCACACTTTAGCAGTGTTAGCTTTGGACGTGGTTATCATCATCAACACATTGGACAGATGTTAGCACACATTGTTGCTTCATTCATTCATTCATTCATTCATTCATTCATTCATTCATTCATTCATTCATTCATTCATTCATTCGGACTATAATGACCACTGCCACCATTGGAGTGGTGAAAAAGGGTAGAGGTCTAAAGTTTAGGAGAACAGTTTACCAACTATGACTTTTGCTCCTTTTTTTTTTAGCAAATGTTTTGATTTAATGCAGCAACCATGCATGGATAAATGGATCCATCCTAGCTGTTTACATTGCAATTCAACGTTACAGTAGTAGGCCAGTAATTTTAGCTCATGTTTTACCTAAAATTGGAATAAATTGTAACATGGGATTTTTCTTCACAGATCATTTCTTTGAGGTCTCCAGAACAACATATTAAAAGTCCCGAAAAATCCCAGTTGCGCAAATATGTTTAATTTCATAAAGTAATAGAATACATAGGCTCCAATGGAGTGATAGCCCCGCCCCCTCCTATACAAACCCATTATAACTTAAAACTCCATTTTAACCATGATGGATTATTCAAAAACAACCCATCTTTTTTCTGGTGACTGATATTGTCCTCCTAATACGTGAGAGGACCGTGGAATTTCATTCACAGGTTTCAGTTATTTTTAAAATATTGTTTTGGAAAATGTAGCTGCCTCCATATCTGGCTATGCCCACCCAAATGAATATTAAAATAAATAAATAAATGAAACCTGTAAATGAAATTCCACTGCCCTCACCTTTTTCTGGTGACTGATATAGTCCTCCTAATATGTGAGAGGGCAGTGGAATTTCATTTACAGGTTTCATTTATTTATTTATTTTAATATTCATTTGGGTGGGCATAGCCAGATATGGAGGCAGCTACATTTTCCAAAACAATATTTTAAAAATAACTGAAACCTGTGAATGAAATTCCACGGTCCTCTCACGTATTAGGAGGACAATATCAGTCACCAGAAAAAAGATGGGTTGTTTTTGAATAATCCATCATGGTTAAAATGGAGTTTTAAGTTATAATGGGTTTGTATAGGAGGGGGCGGGGCTATCACTCCATTGGAGCCTATGTATTCTATTACTTTATGATATTAAACATATTTGCGCAACTGGGATTTTTCGGGACTTTTAATATGTTGTTCTGGAGACCTCAAAGAAATGATCTGTGAAGAAAAATCCCATGTTACAATTTATTCCACTTGAAAATTCATTTTGCCTGGACTATAGGCTACATATACGTTATAGACGCATGGGAACCACTGAACAACAAGGAAAGGTCCCCCAGCCATCCCCAGCCCCCCTGCCCCCCCCCCAGACCACAGAGTGATCCCAGCTAAATGATAGTTAGAGTTAAATTGATTTTTAACATTGATTGATTTTACAAATTGGGGTCTCGGAAATATAAAGGCCATTAAATGGGGGGCGTAGCCTGTTGCATATCAAACTGCGGATCCTTGAAATTAAAATCACAATTAGAATCACTGCTAGAGCAGAGAAAAATGCTCTGATTAGTGACCCTGACAAATTGAGTCTGTGGGCTAATTGGTGTCAATTTGACCTGTTCAAATTGAGTCTGTGGGCTAATTGGTGTCAATTTGGGGCTCCTTTTTTGATGTGGAAAAAGTGTGGGAACCATTGAGTAAAGGAAAGATATGGGATGCAATGCAGTGGTTAAAATACCACTGCAGGACAAGGACATCCAAAGTTCCAAAGAGACAAGCTCAGTAAACAGCCATTTAGTTATACAGTTGCACATGGACTAAACATGAGAAATTGCATCACATGCAATAATCATGACTTGTCTTGCACTTGTTCATCTTCCTCACCAGAAATGGCAGATAAACAAGCTCACAACATGTTTTGAAAATGCTAACATTACCCATGGATTTGAAGTTCTCTGACTCGTGTCATTTAAAAAAATAAAAAAATAAATATTGTCTTTCTGATATTATGTCCACAGTTCTGTGAAGAGTTCAAAGAGAAGTGTGCGTTCTGTGTGCCGTGTGGCCTGCAGCTGGCCGATAAAAGCCAAAACGCTGTTGTGCGACACTTTGGCCTTCAGATCCTCGAACACGTCATCAAGTGAGTGGCCCAATGGAAGATTTTTTTTTTCATTGATTGAATACTTGAGTATTTGTCAGACTCAGAAATGTAAACGGCACAGTCAGTAAGATAGAGTTAGATAGAGCAGGGGTTTTCAACAGGTGGAACCAGGACCACCAGTGGTCCCTGAGAGTATTCCAGGTGGTCCCCAGGCTGAATGATGGAAAGTTGGTTAACCAGATGTAACTCTTTGAGAGCGTAAAAATGAAACCAAATGGTTCATTTGGTTTCATTGGTTTCATACTCTCAAGAGTTAAAATATTCAACATCTGAATTAACCCAAGTCTACACAACTAGAGAATGTAGAAGATTGATGGTCATTTTGGATCTATTGTTTGCCTGTTTTGTTTCCGAAATCCAGCCTAGAATTCAACCTGTAATTGTGGACAAAAGCAAAAGAAATCTTTAGTTTTGAGGTCTGTGGGGATAAAATGTTATCAAATGGTGGTTTGTGGATCAAATTCTGAATTAATAGTGGGCCCTTGTATGAAAATGGTTAAAAACCACTGAGTTAAATAGAGTGTTGAAGCTGTATGTCACTAGGTATGAGGGTATTGGGGGCACAGGCACTTTTGACTGTCTTCATAAATGGAGTGAAACAAGCTATATGGTTTGAGTTTGTGTGATGAGACTAGCACGTTCTTAACTGCATGTTTGTAGTGAGAACACCCAACAGTGTTCTGATGTGTTGTCATGTGTTCATTTGAGCAGGTTCAGATGGAATGACATGCCCCAGCCAGAGAAGGTGCAGCTCAAGAACTGTGCCATGCAGCTGCTGTCGGAGGTAAGCCTGATAATCCTAAGCCATTAACAACTAAGGTTGATTCTTTCGAGGTTTTTATTTTTTCTTTGACGTGTACGTGTGAATCTTTGATCGATTTACCAGGGAACACATTCCATAATGGAAGAGGAGAGTCACATCAAAGATGCTCTGTCACGCATCGTCGTTGAAATGATCAAGAGAGAATGGCCTCAGCAGTGGCCAGACATGTTGAAGGAGATGGAATCTCTGACCAGCGTAGGGGTGAGTGACTCATGTGTTCTCTTGCCCTATTCCAGTCAGTCCAAGCCATGCCATTGGAAAGGATGCGGTGTCAAATATGTTTATAACTGTGGTTCCTCCCAGCCTTTTCTCCTTCACGGCCCTCTTGAAAATCGCCAAAACTCAGCCTTTTCAGTACAAAGTTGGTAAATATGCCAGATGCCAGTACAGTATATTTAGGTTATTCATCATATGCCCTGTGTAACTCCAAAGCCTAACAGCCGATCTGTACTGTGCACATCTGTTTGTTGGAATTCGTGCATACAGTGCCCTTGGAAAGACACAATGTTTGTCAATGATACTGGCTACACCAGACGTGTTGATCATATCGCGGGCTGTGGATAAGAATGTTCTAAAAATAGGATTGGTTTTATTTATTTTAATGCTTATATGCAGCCCCATGCGCACGTATGTTGTCTGGAGACAATGGTGCAATCAGTTAGACAGTGTAATATCAGGCATTACAATGGCATCAAGAGCTGCCAAAAAGCATTTTAGTTGACTAAATCAACTATTGATAAAACTAGACTCAAACCAAAACATTTCGGATGACTAAAATGTGACAAAAATCTGGTTAAATCAACCCCTACAGGAGGCTCAGACAGAGCTGGTGATGCTGATCCTGCTGCGGCTGGCAGAGGACGTGATCACCTTCCAGACGCTGCCCACCCAGCGGCGCCGGGACATCCAGCAGACCCTCACCCAGAACATGGACAACATCTTCAGCTTCATGCTGGGCATCCTGCAGATCAACGTGGACGACTACCGCAAGCTGGTTAGTCACATACTGTACATGCCCTCCAGCTCCCCCAACTCTCTCTTATAGGCCCGGAACCACATCTGTGTCACCTTGTAGATTTGAACCACTTTTTAAACCTTTAGAAAACTTTCAGGATTTAGAGAAACTTTTTTATAGAATCTGATCTCATTGGCCATACCACTTGATGGACACTAGGGGGCAGGGTTTCTCAAATGTGGGTGACACGGGTCCATGCAATACTTTGATAATATTTGGAATTTACATTACAAAATTTGGAATTGATCAACGTCACTTCAGTTTAACCACTCAAACCTTTCAACCTAAACTTTAGCATCACTTCAGTGTGCAGAATAAAGAATGATGTCTAACAGTACTGCATTTTTATTATTACTACTATTATTATTTAAATAACGTTTGTAGAGTGTAGACGGTAAAGGAAAGCTCATATTCTAATCTGCTTTGATGTTTTGTCTTAATGTCACTTATTTTCTCACCTTGTCCAGAAACATGTTCCCGGTCAAGAACTTCAGGTGAGAAAACAGCACTCAGACTCACACACTTTGCCATCTCTTTTGTGCATACAGCGTTTTGTTTTTGTATAGCAATGTGTATTACTGTGTTCATTGTGCTGATGTTGATTAATAGACTACATAGGACCACAGTGGAAAACAATCACCAATCATTTGTTTATCCTTCGAGCTTCACTGTACCTCAAGCTGTTTAGGTTTCTGACTAATAGAGTATTCAATAAAACAATCAATCAAACTTTTTCTTTTTGCAACCACCCTAATTCAAATAAGATGGTTCCCAAGACCTCTGCCGTACACTACATCTAAACTTTATTGGTCAAATTTCCATAAGGGCGTGTCACATAATGTTTGATCATACTTGATTTGCTGTATCCCCTAAAATCTTGAATAAACAAATGTGATCTGACCCCACTGCCACTTCCTTCTGTCCCTCTTCCCTCTCAGGCCAGGGCTCCGTCCCTCTCCCTCTCCCTGGAGACCCAGGCCCGGGCCCACTGCCGGGTGGCTGTGGTGACCCTGAACACGCTGGCCGGCTACATTGACTGGGTGATGCTGTCCTACGTCACCAACGACAACTGCCGTCTGCTGGAGATGCTGTGTCTGCTGCTGAGCGACCCGGAGCTGCAGCTGGAGGCCGCCGAGTGCCTTCTGATCGCCATCAGCAGAAAGGTCAGTGTCACACACACACACACACATACACACATACACACATACACACGCGCGCGTTATGTGAAGATGTGGTACCATAGGAGAGATAATAGGCAATCTCTAATAGTGCAGCCTTATTGTAAATTATTGTAAACAGATAGTTCAGATTTTTGGAACTTAAGTTGTATGAAATACCTGCCATTAATATAGTGGTGTCAACTGTATTAATTGATCCTGTGGTGGGAGTTCTGCTCTGTTTTTTGATCAATATTAAGTAGTTCCGGTGATTTTGTGGGGATCACTGGGGCCACGCAGTAAAAGTAAATTATTCCACAAAACCAATATAATTTGTATTGTTGAATTATTTCTGAATAAATTTATTTTGCTCATTTTTGACCCCCATATCACATGGAAATACCTTTTGGGGATAGTGATATGGACATAAAACATAGTTCCCTGTGATAGAGGGGACAAAAATGAATGAAGGACGTGCTAATATTTTAGAAATGGGTCAACAATACAAAGGAAGTGACTCTTGGATTAATTTACTTTTATGCGTGGGCCCAGTGACCCCCCAAAATGATGCATATTTCACCAAAACCAGAGTAGAACTCCCACCACAGTCTCAAATCTGAAGTATCCCTTTTAAGGTGTACTCTGTAACTTGACTGATGGTCTCTGCCAGTACTGCAGTTTTTAGATCAATACCAACATTTCCCAGCATCCCTTGTTTAAGTGGCGTAATTTTCTGGGGAAGCTGTATCCCCGTCACTTTTCGATAGGAAACATATTTAGAACAGGCTTTAAGGGCTGAAATTCAGGAAATGGCTTCATGTGACAAATCTACTAATCATAATGGATATCAAATTTAAGATTTATTTTACTTAAAAGTTACCTAGTACACCTAAGTAATGCAGATGTGTAGCAATAACTCTTGAGCACTCTTGAGTAAAATGAAACCATAGTTATTTTATTTGTACAGATGGCCGATATTAACTTTTTTACCGATATCCGATATCCCGATATTATCCAACTACTAATTCCCGATACCGATATCAACCGATACCGATATATGCGGCCTCCAGTGGTGGAAAAATAACAGAAACTATTACTATACAAAGACAAATATTTAATATAAATAAACATTTAGTATAAATACGAATTCATGTTATAGCCTAGAAATACTCCATACAACTATAAATTCAACATGTAGCCTACTTCAGTAAAGTACAAAAGTAATGGTATAAACATGACCGTAGCGCTGAGTCTACATCTCTGTAAATAGTCATAATTTCCAGTTTGTAAATACCGATACCGATATTTTCCGATATGAAATTTGAAAGCTTTTATCGGCCGATAATATCGGAGGGCCGATAATATCTGCCATCTCTAGTTATTTGTACAGTTAATCATAAAGTCACATCATGTCACACAGGGCATGCTGAAGGACAGAAAGCCCTTCATGCTGCTTTTCGACGATGTAGCCATCGACTGCATCCTGTCTGCTGCACAGTGAGTACACCTTCACTGAACACACACACAGCATTCCCTCCGGATGCCGATATCCCTACCATCCCTACTGATGGCGATATAATGGCTGATATATCGGTACGACCGATATATTGGTTGAGCTCTACTTGTGTGCTGCTTTTCGTGCTCAGTAAACAGCCGATCTGCGTGGCGCGCTGCAAGCGTGTTTGTCTGTTATTCAGTGCATGCACACGCCAGCCTGCAGCCAATATAAATCAGGCCTAGCAAAGCCCACTAAAGTTGACTGCATGCTACCAATCTAGGCCAGGGATTTTCAACAGGTGGTCCGTGGACCACCAGTGGTCCCAGAGAGGGTTCCAGGTGGTCCCCAGCTAAGTTGGTTAACCAGATGTAGAGGTTAAGCAGAGTGTAAAAATGAAACCAAATGGACCCGCAAGGGTCCATTTGGTTTCATTTTTACACCCTCAAGAGTTAAAATAATACATCATCATGTTGATCTGCATGTTTGACTGTTTTTGTTTCTCCAAATCCAGCCTGGAATTGTGGACAAAAGCAAAAGAAATCTTTAGTCTTGGGAGTTTGGTGCTTAATGTCCTCAAATGGTGGTCCGTGGCTCAAATGCTGAATAAATGGTGGTCCCTGGCATCAAAAAGGTTGAAAACCCCTGATCTAGGCGATGACCCTTTCACCTTTTAGGTGGAAATGTTTTCACCACCCAACGCCCACCCAACTTGTGGACCAATCACAGTGGGCGGCACAGTGATGTCACTTAGTAAAACCGGAGAGATGTGTCAGGGGTGAGCGGGGTGACTTGCTCATCACTGCGTCTCAATGACATCATGTCGTAGTTTTCCACCCACCACCGTTAGGTGATCAACCTAACATAGCTTTATGGACTCAACATTAACTATTGATGTGTGTGTGTGTGTGTGTGTGTGTGTGTGTGTGTGTGTGTGTGTGTGTGTGTGTGTGTGTGTGTGTGTGCGTGTGCGTGTGCGCGTGCGCGTGTGGTTGCAGGTCTGCAGACGGAGCAGCGTTATGCACTAAATCCTCTCCCACACAGTAAGTGATGCCACCAGGCTATACATTGTATGTCCCTCATAAAAGGCACTTTTTCACATGGGAAGCAACTGTAGAGAAGTGTAGTCCAGCTTCAAAAGACGATTGTGTTCTTCTTTCTACTGCAGTCCAGTAGAGCCGTCGGCCATGGTGGAGCGCCGCTACGCCTTCCTAAAGAGACTGTGTCAGGTCCTGTGTGCACTGGGAAGCCAGCTCTGCTCGTTGGTGGTGAGAGTTTACCTTTAGGCTCCATATGGTCCATCGACGGTTTATGCCCACACTGTGTTGTTTGTAAATGAAAAGCCTCCACCGTTTTCCATTTGCAGGGTTCAGACGTGGAAGTGGAAGTGCCCACCAACCTCAGCAAGTACACGGAAGCCTTCCTAGCCTTCACCACACATCCCAGTCAGGTGGGACTCACTTTAAGGATAGTCACTTAAACCTGTTATAACGGGGAAACCCTTAGGATATAGAACGGAGTTGTTTAGAACGGTGGTTCTCAACATTAGTAGCTAATTTGTAGATAGTAATTAGTAACTCACTGTAGTGAAGTGTGGCACTTCTTGAATGTTTTTGCATTTTTCTCTCTTTCCACTCCAGTTTTTAAAATCCTCCACCCAAATTACATGGGGAATGGTGTTCAGACACGAGGTCCTATCAAAGACGCCGGTTGTGAAGGAGATGGCCGTCAAATACCTCCGAGCGACCATGACCAACCTAGTGAAGGTACCACAGATTTGAACTTAACAGCACCATTAATAGTCCTATCAATAATAGACCGACCAGTACAGGTATTAACAGTGTGTTTGTGTTCCCTCCTCTCTAGACAGGTTTCCCCTCTAGGAATGACAGCCCCAGCTGTGACTACTCCAGGTTGGACTTTGACAGTGATGAAGACTTCAACGGCTTCTTTAACTGTAAGAACTGCAGACAGACCTAAGAAATGGACAAATCACGCCCCTTCACACACTTGAACATTTAGCACAATGAGCCCTTCTCAAAACCTCACCCTTTGGGTGGATTTTAGTCACTATGCCAGTCCAAACACTTGAGCAACTGTTGCCATGCAGGTCAAGCTTTCCTCTTCTAACGGGCCTATTGGACAAGGTCAGAGTGAGGAGGGACTTAGTGAAGGGCTCATTATGTTCATTAAGGGGATGTGGTTTTCATTTGATGAAGTGAGGTTGGTGTTTACTGCTTGTTGTCCGGGGTTCTCCCCGGTGTTCTCATGCTGTACCGCAGCGTTCCGAGGCCAGCAGAGCGAGGTGGTGAGGAGCTCCTGTCGTATCGTTCCTGAGGAGGCTTTCCAGATTGCTGCCGAGTGGCTGCAGTATCAGATCAGCAGCCCCATTGACACAGGAAACACCACATGTAAGCCAGGTTGTAACCTAGGATTGATTTAGATTTCACATTTTGATTTCGTTTTAGTCAGTCTTTTGAATACAATTCCATTCAGCAGCTTGTAGCCATCAGGGTGTTAAAATGTGTGTGTGTGTGTGTGTGTGTGTAGCTAAGGTGTGTGTGTGTGTGTGTGTGTGTGTGTGTGTGTGTGTGTGTGTGTGTGTGTGTGTGTGTGTGTGTGTGTGTGTGTGTGTGTGTGTGTAGCTAAGGTGGCAGAGGGCCTGTGCTCCGTCCTGTCTCCGTCTGTGGTGCAGTGGGACGCCCTGACCGTCTTCATGGAGAGCGTAATGGGCCAGATATTCAAGATCCTGGATGCAGAGGTACCAGATCTCTTAAATAACTACTTACCTAGCCTGGTCCAGAGAGATCAACACAGCCCCACTGAGTTTCTTGGCCCTGACGTATTGTCAACCTATAATTACTTTGGTACCAAGATGTATTTATCCAATGAGAGTCGGGGTTGGTCAAAGGACAAATCCGAACAGATGCAGCTGATTGGCCAGCAGCCCCATCACTCAACAGTTACCGTGTTAAACAACAAACATGGCGGCCGCAACTGTGGTGAATCGCAGTCGTATCAATCTGTCCTTTAAAGAAGCGTCGGCTTGTATAAACATCATCATCCGACATATTTTACTGCTTTTGCTCACATCCTAGTAGCACTCGTTGGCCGTGTTTGTTTGGTTAGCAAACAGGGTTGCCCATTAGCCACATGATTGGCAACAACCTAACAGACAATTTCAGACTCATGCTTCAGGAAGCTGAACTCAAGACTGATAATCAGGCTAACATGAACCACTTATTAACCAGCTCTTTTTTGCATAATGATTTACATCCTTAGTTGCTGCATTTCTTTGCACACTGGGAGATGAACGGAGCTCATTCCAGGAGCTCCATACAGTATACCGCCTATGGCACCGCACCAATGTAATAAACCTAAGCGTTGTGAGCCATAATGTCACACAATTTGCGGATTTACCACTTTTCCCATTTACATGGAGATGGGAGGAGACGGCGTTTTCAAATATTTCCACTCTGGAAGGAGTTTTCACTTTGAGCTTGCTTTGTTTTCAACCCCCGAAACGCTGCTCTCATTCCTTGTGTTGTGTTGTGTTGTGTTGTGTTGTGTTGTGTTGTGTTGTGTTGTGTTGTGTTGTGTTACAGAGACTGCCTGTAGACCAGGGCATGGAGCTAAAGGTCTCATTCATTGTGTTGTGTTACAGAGACTGCCTGTAGACCAGGGCATGGAGCTAAAGGTCTCATTCATTGTGTTGTGTTACAGAGACTGCCTGTAGACCAGGGCATGGAGCTCCTGCAGGCCGTGCTGAACTACGACACCAGGGACCCTCTCCTCCTGTCCAGCGTGTTGACCATCGTCTCTACGCTGTTCCCCTTCGTCACACACCGGCCAAACTTTCTGCCCCAGGTCCTCCACAAGGTAAGATAAGATAATGTTAGAGACTTTTTTTTTTACTGAAATTCAGACATAAAGGACAGTAAAGTAGCTACAAACATCACAGGAAAGGGTAACTGTGTGTGTGTGTGTGCGTGTGCGTGTGCGTGTGCGTGCGTGCGTGTGTGCGCGCGCGCGCGTTTAACTGCCCTGTTCTTTTTGCCTCCAGCTGTTTGCTGCCATTACATTTGAGGTGGTCCAGGAAAGCAAGGTGAGCAGTTGTCAAACATATGAGAAGAGGAAAAACAAAACTAAAACAAGAAGATTTTCGCTGTTTTCAAGAAAATATTCATTGTTGCATTGTGTGATGTTCAGGCGCCTCGGACACGGGCCGTGAAGAACGTGAGGAGACACGCCTGCTCTTCCATCATCAAGATGTGCAGAGACTACCCACAGTTCATTCTGGTGAGCTCACTGCCCCTTCAAAGGTCAAGGGTTTGCCTCTACATTCTATGCTACAAACAACAGCAACCACATTTTTCACAGGCACAGCCCTCAGACCCAGCTACTGTACACTCCTCATCCCACAAGTTTATTTACTGTATGAATGGGGAACCATATATAAAAATATAGCTATACTGTATATCTATTTGATTCTTCACAAAAAGGTTGCCTCTATTACCTTTAAATTGTAAAATGTAAGACCCCTGACATGGCGATCATGTGTTTTAACCTCTTATGAGTGTTTTCTTGTTGTTTGTCTTGCCGTAGCCTTGCTTCGACATGCTCTACAACCACGTGAAGGAGCTGTTCTCCAACGAGTCTCTGCTCACGCAGATGGAGAAGTGTGCTCTGATCGAGGCCCTCGTGCTCATCAGCAACCAGTTCAAGGACTTCAACAAGCAACAGGCCTTCATGGAGGAGCTGATGTTGTCCGTGGTGAGCCAGTGGACGTCGGAGGAGATGACGCGGTCAGTGGGTTTTCACCCTCACTCTCTCTGCCTCTCTTTTTAGAGAAGCCCAAAACGCTCGCCCCTAAAAAACAATCACCCACTTTTCACCCACACACACTTTTTTTCTCATGGATAAATAAGTCAGTTCCTCCATGTGGCTGTGTTCCATGGTGGTGCGGTATTGTGTATAGACTAGATCAGCACTCGGTAAAGCACTCTCCACCAACTGCACACTTGCGCTTGGGCTAATACTCAGCCATAAAGGCCTCTTACTCATGTCACCATTATGTCATCACCTAAACTGGCCCCCATTACTTCATCAACCCAGTCATCAACCCAGTCTACCCAATGGAAGACCTTTGCCGGTAAATCCCCTTCCATGTCCCGATTACATTACCCCCCACCCCACCCAAACCCCCCATCGGATTACTCTGAGGAACCGACCATCGTACACCACTGATCCCCTTATTTGCGCCCGCTCCATTCACGCAAGTAGTGACGTCCTGCTGTGTTCCAGGGTGCTGTGGGACCCCGCCCAGTTCCTGACCTTCATCGGTGCTGACCAGCTGCTCAGTGAGCATGACACAGACGACACCGCAGCCATTAACAGGACCAGGGTACACATGTTCTTTACTTGCTCCCAAAATTCAGTTTTTTTTTCAACCAAGGTTCATGTTTTAGGAGAAAGTATAAGATGGGTGTTAATTGTTTTACATTCCTTGCGTCATTTCTTGGGGTTTATTAGGACTGTAGTAGATAAATATATAAAAAAATAAAAATAAACAAATATATATTTAGGTCCATGTTCGAAATCCCCCTCCCACAAAATCCTAAAACTAAAGAAAGCAACCTATGTAAAACAATCAACACCCATCTCTGACAGTAACAAACACGGATGCACACTTAACACTGAAACGCCTCCATGTTTGTCACTGTCTGTGCTATTTAAATGCAATAAATGTACAGTACCTTGAATAGACTCTGGGGTGCTGGCTTATACCTCATTTTCAGTGATTGCTTGTGAACCGGCGTTGAACCCAATAACCTGCACTGTGGACTGAGAGCGCTCGTTTTCCTCCTCCTTCTGTTGCAGTTGAGTTTCTGCCTGTACACCATGCTGGGCGTGGTGAAGCGGGCGCGTTGGCCTGCTGACCTGGAGGAGGCCAAGGCCGGGGGCTTCGTGGCGGGGTACACCTCCAGCGGAGCTCCCATCTACAGGAACCCCTGTACCCCCCAGATCCTAGCCCTGCTGCCCAACCTGCTGGCTCTCATAAGGTAATCCTAGTCTACAGAAACCCCTAAGCTATTTCCATTTTGTCGCGATCTTTTTGTGGCAACCTTAACACTTTAACTGCTCTATAGCATAATAATCAGGGCCAAGAACCACTACAAGATTGTCACAGTGATCCTCAAACCCTTTAATTTCAAGGACCCATGAAATTGGCGGTGGAGGTCACCGTTCGTTTTCTGTCGCTCAACAGAACTCAGCAGTCTGTCTCTCTCACTGTCTGTCTGATTTACTGTCAACAGTATCTCTATCTGTGTCACTATGAGAACTCAGCTGTCTGTCCCAATCCCAGAGGTTCAACAGTTTTTCCTGTCTGTCTGTCTGTCTGTCTGTCTGTCTCACAACAGAACTCACAACAATCTGTTTGCTCCAGAGAACGTGGCTCGTCTGAGTGAGACCTTCAAAAGGGCGTATGATGTGATGGATGTGGAGAAGAACATGGTTCTTGGTGAGGCACACTACTTTGTTTTAGGGGGTCTGAAATTCCTCAAGGTTCTACACTAGGCTCTCTTCTTTTCTAAATATCATCACCAAATCTAGGCAGTTGCCTGATTGTTAGTCTCCAGGTTGTTTCAGCAGGTTGCTGTGATGATTTTCAGGTCTTCCTCAACCTCTGCTGGACAGCGCAGACTCACCTGTATATAAAACACACCTGGAGCGCATGCAGGGATTCTTCTGCACCTTATATGACAACTGGTAAATGTTATATTACGCATATTTCTTTTACTGTATGTGTTTTTTTTTCTACTGATTATCGCATCTTCTGTGGCAAGTGACCATATCTATATTAAATTGTTATCACCATGAAACTTCCCCAGTTGATTACTTACATAAAGACAATTAATGAAATATTTAATTATTATTTTTATGTTTAAATAAATGTTAAAATTATAAATGTTTGTATAAATGTTTAAATTAGGTATTATAAAAATATGCAAGAAATGTCAAATGTGAAAAAAGACAATTGTGAAAGTTATAATATACTTATATTCTAACTTACTTATACTTAAGTATATACGTAAGTGTATTTCTACTTATATAATTTTCTTATATTGACCATATGGGGAACTGTTTTATTCCTATGTTTGCCTGTTGTGTGGTCTCCTCTGTAGCTTCCACATCCTGGGGAACGCAGGCCTGTCGCTCCAGCAGGACTTCTACACCATCGAGGGCCTGGCTGGACAGATAGTCGGCTCCGCCTTCATATCTCTAGACTACGTGCCTGAGCGACGATTCCGCCCTTTGATTCATATCCTTTTGATTGTGATGTCATCTGGTCTCGTCGATGTGCTAGCGTTTCCATCCTGTTGTTGAATCAAGAAGTGTTTGCCACTTAAATACTAGGACCTTAATACCCATTGAATATGTGAACCAGAGTATTCATGGCTCTGTCCCTTTTGTTATATTAGGGGGGCGGTCGATGGAGAAAATTTTGTGCACTATTAATTTAATAATTAATTAACAATTGGTTAATTTGAAAAACAGGGCGTCCTCATAATATTGTGGTCAGTGACTGTGTGAAAAGTCAGTGATTAGTGAGGAGTTACAGCAGTTTCAGACATTCAAACATTTCCTTAGTTATAGTATGGATTGTATTATCCATAATATTGCGGTGCAGGCAAGTACAGTACAAGCAATAAAATGATTGTGGAAATTTGAGAGGATAATAATGCAAACTTTACATTAGGGATTGAATCATGTATTGAGATAGATTTGGCAGACATGGTCTGGCATTAAACACAGGGGGAATATGTAAAGTTGTTGCGTCCTTAACCCTTAGTGTACGGGTGTTCATGAAGCAACTGGTGCTGTCCTGTCCAGAGGAGTACTACGACTCTCTACTCTGCCCCCTGCTGGGCCCTCTGTTCGCCTACATGCTGCCGGTCAGGACACACTCATTTCATCCACACGGTGGTGCTATTGTCCCTGATATCAGATTCATAGCTGTGATGCCATTAAGTTAATAATATAGCATGTTTTTTGTTTGTTTGTTGTTTGTGCTTGTGTGTGGCAGAGACTTCACGCCAAGTGGCAGCAAATTAACCAGAGGACATCTGTTGGGTAAGTGTGTCACTGTGTGTGTGTGTGTGTGTGTGTGTGTGTGTGTGTGTGTGTGTGTGTGTGTGTGTGTGTGTGTGTGTGTGTGTGTGTGTGTGTGTGTGTGTGATTTTAAGAAAATCGACACACTTGTTGAAAACTGCTGCTCTAATCCAGTGGTTTTCAACCAGTGGTCCAGAGACGACCAGTGATCCTTGAGAGAGTTCCAGGTGGTCCCCAGGCTAAATGATGGAAAGTTGGTTAACCACATGTAACCAGGGGTGTAGTGCACTTCTCTCACATCTAAAGTATTTTTGGGGCAAAAATATGTCTTTTGACTTGTCATTTACTTTTATTGATACAATTAGCATTGTAAACCATCTTTCTCAATATGATATACTTGTCTGTGTCTTCATGTGTGTGTTGCATGGGTACACGCAAATGCACATGCATGTGTGCGTGCACGTGTCTTAAAAGGCGTGCCCCCATTCCTAAAAGTCCCACTACAACAGTGCATGTAACTCTTTGAGAGCGTAAACATGAAACCAAATGGACCATTGCAGGTTCATTTGGTTTCATGATTCTGCTCTCAAGAGTTAAAATATTGATTGTGTGAATTAGCCTAAGTCTACACAACTAGAGAATGTAGATTAAGGATCAGTATGTTCATTAGGATCTGTATGTTTGACTCTTGTTTCCCAAATCCAGCATGGTATTGTGGACAAAATAGTATAGTTTAGTTTATTTTTGAGGTCTGTGGCTCAAATTCTAAATAAATAGTGGGCCCTGGTATCGGTTGAAAACCACTGCTCTAATCCATCGTGTGTGTGTGCGTGCGTGTGTGCGTGTCACACAGTGAGGAGGATGAAGAGGAGGTGGTGTATGAAGACAGCCAGGTGACCCAGGAGATGCTGGAGGAGCACCTGGTCCGCCTGCTCACCAGGGAGGTGCTGGATCTCCTCAGTAAGTCCAAATGATTCAACCATTTTCCCCTCATTAGGAGAGCCAGCAAAATCATTTTGCGCCCGCGGGCGCACCCGTCGGGAATCGGGCGCCCGTTTCCGACGGGTGCGCCCGTTTTCACAAACGCCCCTGCTGCTCATTAGGTTAAGGTCTAGGAAATTGAAAAATATGTTTTTCACACTTTTAGACCACCATATGGCCATGACCAATGCATAACAAAAAAATGTGAACATTTTCACTTTTGTGTATTCTTATTCAAAACTCCATAAAGATCGTTTTGTAATTACTTGCATGAGCAGAGCGGGTGCAAGTTAAGCGATCGGTGCGCCAGTGTTTGGTGGTGCGAGTATGACCTCGCTCCGTTTACTGTACGCAGTATTCTATTGGTAACATGTGATAATGTTCCCTCTAGCTGTGAGCTGCATCGTCAGAAAAGTGCCTGAACATGCAGGAGGGAACAAGGAAGAAGGAGAGGGTAAGTGTGTGTGTGTGTGTGTGTGTGTGTGTGTGTGTGTGTGTGTGTGTGTGTGTGTGTGTGTGTGTGTTGTGTGTGTGTGTGTGTGTGTGTGTGTGTGTGTGTGTGTGTGTGTGTGACGGATGCACGCACGCACGCCGACCGCTACCATTTCCCCAACAGCTGTGACCCCTAACCCTAAACATAACCTCAGTAAAACCTACGCCTAAACCTAATCTTAACCCCCGACCGTTGTTGCCAATGTTTTATAGCAGTCGTGACCAGTAGCCTACCTATATGAACTTTCTTACCTTTTGGTTTTTGAGGTGTAGTGCATGCCTGTGCACATAGATATAAGATAGCTAGATGGCTCGCCCACGCTGCTGGCCAATGGGGAGTGACGTTGTCACGTTGCTGCCATCTTGTGATAGCATAACGTTATGTCTATGAGCATATACTATCTATATACTTTTTAAATGACGATAACTTGCTTATTTTTCAACGATTTTCAAACTGATTTGTTTGTTGTAAAGTAGCTGTTATATGATGTTTTTAGAAAAAAATAAAATTTAGCAAAAATCATAGCTACGTTGATAACGCTCATAATGAAGCAATCCGTTTGTAAATCCATCAAGTCTTGAGCGAGTTATAGCTGTTTCTGTTTGGGCTGCCATAGAGCATACTGTATTGAGTACTCTGGCAAGATGGCCGCTGTGAACAACGTCAGAGGCTCCGCCTCAAGCCATCTAGCCTTCTCTATATCTATGCCTGTGCCTTCCTAGATTATTTTTCTAACGTGTGTGTGTGTGCTCTCATAGATGAAGAGATGATGATGGACGCGTCCCATCCTCCTCCAGCACACGCCACAGATGAGCTGACTGAACTGGGGAAGTGTCTGCTCAAACATGAGGTCAGACTACACTACCGTCCTGACTATATAGAGAGTGGACTAGAGCGACGGTCCTGCCCTCTCGCTATTCATTTCAATAGAAGTTGCTCAGTGGCGTTTTAAAGCACCTGGAAGACTACCGGAAGTACAGTTGTAACTTCATGGAATGAGCCTAGGTCCGGATGATGTCACTTCACATACATCAGTTGCGTTCACATCTCACTACTAGGGCCCCGCAGCTTCAACACTGGGGAGATTAGTGCTTCTCCACCCTGACATGAGTTTTATTTTATTTATAAGTAAATTGCTAGTTTAAAGGTGTATTTCACTTTCAAAAATAAACTTTTGGTCCTTTTATGTTCTACTCAGTCTCATGTGAACACCCCAGACAGTTTATATAAGTTATAAGTTATTAGATTCGGTATTTATATATTTAATGTTCATTTTATCTGCCATGCCCTATACAAACCCATTAACCCATAACTTAACAGGGTCCCCAGTTCAATATGATTATTTATGGAAGTTCCTAGTTCGAATATGTTTTTTTTTTCTTCTTCTTCTTTTGGGTGGGTCACACAGGGAATGACAAGGCTGACACCATTCCTGAAGATTGCAGCCACATGGCATAAAGCCTTCCATTTGTTTTAGTTTGTTTAGTGAAACTTTGTATTCAACGTTTTCTTCAGTCAGGAGAACTTGCCCAGCAGTAGCAGCAGTGTCATGTATTATTCAACCTCTCTGCTGCAAAGCCATTATCAGTACTGCTGCCAAATACGCACAGCAAGTTGGGAGGAACTTGAAATAAGTTTAGAGAAGAGAACGACCTGGCTTAAACTGTACACATACTGTATTCACTCGACCCGAGCGTGTTTCTGTGCCCCTCTCAGGACATTTACATGGACCTACTGACCCTGGCCTTCACCTCCCTGTCCTGGAAAGACACCAGCAACTGTCACCGCTCTGCCTCCATGCTCTGCTGGGGCCTGCTCCGCCAGGTAGGATATTATAGCCCTGACGGTCATATATGTACCACCACAGATTGCTTACATCTCATCTACACCGCCAGCGTTGCGAACGAGCCAACGATGAACGATGATGATATTTAGAATAGATGTTTTTCAATGGCACTGACCTAACGTACCACACGTATGCAGTGATACCCTCCTCCTATATTCACTCACAGAGTGTCTTTTTGAACGAGGTTTCGCAGCCCAGATACTATTATTGGTAAGATCTACACGCTACTATTTATTGCTTATTTATTGGATTGGATGAGGCTGTGTTTCAACAGATTGACCAACCCCGGGTGCGGGATTTGGGATCAACTTCCGCTGATAGACTTTGCAATGTACAACGCCCAGCACAGTCCCTCCCTTTGATTTACAGGCCTGTGGAGGCTCCTGTGGTACAACCATGGCGTGGATGCATACTGTATATGCAATGACAACTAATAACGTATTTATGAAACATTGGACTGCAACAACTAGTAGTAGAGCTAAGACGACTACAGATAATAGATGGTCATGTTTTGCAGGTTGCATGGAACAACCTGCTCCCCGAGGCGGTCACATGGTTCTTCACCAGCGTGCTGAGAGGCCTGCACATGCACGGCCAGCACGAGGTGTGCAACTCTGCCCTGTCCACGCTGGCCATGACCATCTATGAGAACCTGGTGAGACCGCCATGCTGCTTGTTTGTTTATGTTTAATAATGACAGCCTGGTGAGAGTGCAACGTTTAGAAGATTTTACTGTTTGTGTTCTTGCGCCTTAGTTCTCTCCTCCTCAGCGTTATCAGTGCCCATACCCTAGGGTTGATAAAAGGGGCTTTTCTATGTGGGGTTTGCATGTTCTCCCTGTGTCTAGTAGGGTCGGTACCCTCACAAAAAAACATGCAGTAATCATTGAGTCTATAGTCAGCTGGGGCGCCTAATGGAGGGGAAAGGAACATGCCATACGTCTAATAGGGGTGGGACAATTCACTTACCTCACGATACGATATTTAGGGTGCCAAATTGATTGATATTGTAATCTTAATTGTTGTGATTCAATTCAATATATTGCGATGTTTTCCCATATTACTTTGCACTTTTATCCTTTTAGATCATTTCTAAACAATATGGACCATGAAAAGTTAAATCATACACTTCAATGTAGCCAGATAACCGTCAGTTAATCTTTCTGACATGAACAAATTAATAAATGCATAAAAATAAAAAAAAAGATTTTGGACCGATGTATGGCATTACGAGTCACGATATATTGGCATATCGTTTTTTTTGCCCACCCCTAATGTCTAACCAGGGAAACTCCCCCTGTTAGGGCAAAAGAAGCAGTGTGGACTCATGCATACACACAGAAGAATGGGGTCAATCCATTGCTCTCCCCAGTTGAAGAAAATGGGTTACGAAAACTGAAAAGTGTGTGTGTGTCCGTGTCCGTGTCCGTGTCCCATGCAGCGACCACGCTACTCGGAGCTGAAGGCGGTGATGGTGCAGATCCCAAACATCAACACAGAGGCTCTGGACCAGTATGACAACAGGCTACTGGACCCCAGTGGACCACCTGTTGGAGACAAGAAGAAGAAAGACCAGTTCAGGAAGCTCATCGCCGGCACTGTGGGGGTACGTGCACATAAACAATATCACTTATAATTGTCCCCGGAAGTCCACAGATCTACTGAATGTGAAGGAGGCAGCACACCATTAAAAATAAATCGCTTTAAAAAATTGTAAACAAAGATGTACAGTATTTAGGACCACGTTCGAATGCCCTCTCCTATAGCTAAAAAAACCTGAAGAAAGCAAGGAATGTAATTAGCAATTAACACCCATCTTTTACTTTCTCTCTTGGTTGAAAAAAATATCCCTGCATGTGCCTGTTTTTAGCACCAGAACACTGTTATACTTCTTGTCCACTCTGGGGGGTAATGGCATGACCCACCACTAGAGGGCAGTGTTTCTATAATATGGCCATGGAACTGTGGATCATGGTCCTCAAACTGTTATATTTCAAGGTCTCCCCCTTAACTCTGACAGTGTACAAATGGTTGTAAACCATATAAGGTATTATTTTAAACCCTGGAAACTTCATTGAGAGCCGTTTCTATGGACATCTCAGTCAACAGTCTCAAATATAATGCTGCATTTTACTGAGCCTGCAGTCTCAGGCCATGTAATAAACGCCACGTTCTAGGCAGAGAGAATTGTGCAGTAACTCAATGGGGACTGTACAACCTAATATAATGTTTCTAACTCCTGTTGGGATTTTTATACTGTACGATCTTGGATGCATTTGTTTTTAACTTGTTTTTTTTTTATTTCATTATCTCTGATCTCCTGTAGAAAGCCTTGTGCCAGCAGTTCAGAAAAGAGGTCCACATCCGGAATCTGCCGTCCCTCTTTAAGAAGTCCAAGCCAGAGAAAGAGATTTTGAGTGAATTCGGCTTGGCAGCTCTCTTCTCCCCTGAACAGGACGCCCTTTAGGAGCGCACAGACCACCCGAGAGACCGCTAACTGGACTGCAGGAGCTTGCATACACGCGCACACGAACTACGCAGCAGAAAGCATACGCGATAGGTGGGCACTACAGACGTTTGGCACCTTGTTGTAAAATTGGCTATCTATCACCCAAAATGTTATAATAATAAATATTTGAAAAATGTAATGTACGGTGATCTCAAAGGTTTTGACACACCTTCTCATTCAGTGGGTTTTCTTTATTTTCATGACTATTTACATTGTAGATTCTCACTGAAGGCATCAAAACTATGAATAAACATTGAAAACAAAAAAGAGTGAAATAACTGAATAACGGAAGACATGTTTTGAGTTACAGTATTTTTCACTTTTTGTAAAAGGAGAATTGCCCCCATTTTCAATATTCTTTTTTCTCAGAGTGTACAAATGGAACCAAATCCATTTGGTTCCATTTGTACACTCCTAGAAAAAAAGACAAATCATGATTCTTTTCAGACCTCCATTTCTAGAAACACAGAATGGGAGGACCCTTTTTATCCTGTACATACAACCTATCTAAGGTATAGTAAAATGTTGAAAATGGGTCGACTTCCCCTTAAGTACATAATTCTATGCCTGTTTATTAATAGTTTTGATGCCCTCGGTGAGAATATACAATGTAAATGAAAATAAAGAAAACACATTGAATGAGAAGGTGTGTCCAAACTTTTGTTGTGTGTGTGTATACTGGGAACAGCAATAGCCAATTTACCTGCGAGGTGCCCACTCTTCCTTGGTGCCTACCTATCGGTGTTACCAGCAGAAACCCACACATACACAGCACCCCTTCATGCACATGTCTGGAATATGACGGCCCAAACTATAACTCGGTTCTCTATCTCTACTCCTGGAGGATGTACAAAGCGTACCTCAGGTATATGAAGTTCTACAGTCTGAAAAGGAAAGGCCGAGGATACCCTATACATTAACATCCACCATGAGTACGAGTGGAAGTGGTAGAAGCAGCTTCATACAGTATACTATAGTACGTTTTAAACCCATTATGACCTGAGTGAGGCCGATTCTAAACATCTAATCATGACGGTTTCCAGAAAAAAACAAAAAAAACAAAAGTATGTTGTGTTTAAAACTTTTCCATATCAAGGACCCCACCCCCACCCCAAATCATGTGTTTGGCCACAGACCCAAATCTCACATTTTTTTTTTGTTAGTACCTCGGGGACCCCCAGAAGCAATGGTTTGAGTTAAAACATGTTTGCTTAGGAAATACATAATGTATATATTATGCAGAGATTTTCAAATGTTCACAATTTTTCAAAAACAAGTAAAAAAAAAAAAAAAAAAAAGACGGATGCTTCTGCCCCAGTTTTAATGGGAAATATGCTATAGTGTGGTTTTAAAAAGTCTGCTATATGGTGTAACTGTAATATGCCTCCAGATAATACTGCCGTCGTCGAACCCCCTGTCTTATACAGTTCAGTTGTTTATGACATGTTTTATTTTTATTTGATTTACTATGGTGTTAGGTCATGCTTCAGCGGCGGTCACACAAACCCTCACACTACAGACTGCAGTACAGTGCCAAAAGAACACATTATCACTGTCTGTTAATCAGAGTTGACTGATCCAAGGAACAAGTTTAATTTTGTATGACTTCATAGAAAAACAAACTTGTTTAGTGGTGAACTTAATAGCTAATGTAAGTGAGTTTATATATATATATATATATATATATATATATATATATATATATATATATATATATATATATATATATATATATATATATATATATATAAGTGAGTTTATTGTTTTGGACACTCCTGCTTCCAGCGAAGAAGAAAAGGAACAAGAAAAGGACAAACCAGCAGTACATTCCTGCATTGTTAAACAGATGATTCTGTTTTCATTCACGACAACAAAGGAATGTTATTTTTTTCTGTCATGTGTTGTTTTTTTGTTTTGTTTTTTGGTAGACTTTATTTATGCTCCTTCATGAGATGGAAGTATGAATCAGTGTTGAATCAGTCATACAGTAGTTACCAAAAAGAAAGGAGAAAAAAAAGGTATTTCCTTTTATGTTGTGGCTTGAATCGGATGTGTGTCCTTGTGGAGTCTAAGGGAGAGGATGGGGTATGGGACGGTTATGCCACCCACACCCACACCATGAGGTGTAGCCCAGACTGCGGCCACACAAAGAAGAGGATAAACACCCATTTTTATGTCCGTATTGTTTGTTCCCTACATTTTGGTTTTGAATTATTTCAAAGCATTTAAAAAAAAAACATTCCTGAATGTGATTTTTGTTTTTGTTTCCCCCCTGAATTAACAAAATTCAACTATTTTAATTTCATGAAGAAAAAAGTAAAATTCAAGAAATTCCACAAATTAGGGTGATTTTCAAATTTATTTTAACAAGTAAAGTGAAAATAGGCAATAATTGTCTATTTTTGCTTTATTTCTACTGAAAGTAGAAGAAGTAATAATTATCTATTATTAGGTTTTCTACTTTCAGTAGTAAAGTTTGGGTCCTTGGCAAACGTTTAATGTCTCTTTTGGGTCTTAACATGAAAAGTTTGGGAACCACTGCAGTAGACTTATTCATAGACGACACCATATGTCGGCTTCTCAAAGTGGGGTCCATGGGGGAGTTCGACAAGGTCCTCAGTCCCCAGCAAGATGTGTTCAAATAGCCTTAAAATCAGATTTTAACTATAGTAGCTTACAGTTCGGTGTAGCATTATGGAGCCTCTGCCTGTTGACAAAAAAATAATAATGTCCCACAACCGGGGAGGAATTATTTTGAATTTTGAGAAGGTTTTTACCCAAATCTGTTAGGGGATCTGAGTCTGACACTGTACCAGAGACCAATTAACCTCCACATGGGTCCCTGGGCCCTTTTTTGTGAAATAACACACCTGCTTGATCACATCACATCCTAAGAAGTTACTGTTTTGTGCTTGAAATAGCCAATATGATGATGATGATGATATGCATGAGGTGACTGTCATGTCTATAGTCTTTATTTATCCAGATTGCAGCATGGCTCCCTTCCATCTGTTAGACCATTTACAGCATTTCTTGTGGCAGGCCAATATTCTGTTAAACCACTTGATAATGGTACAACCCTAGAACCCTAAACCATATGAAAACGGTAGATATATAAGTCTACAATCTCACAACATGTTGCAACGTGAGCTTGTAGGTTGCCATTTTTGACAATGTCTAGCAATAGAATATAGACTAGCAATAGAATGTTCCTTATATTTATTAGAGGGAGAGAGATTGTGTGACAGGTTATTTTCTTAGTTCTACCCAACCATTGTTTTGTTAGAATCCTATTCCTGACCATGGACATTAAATGAATAAACTGCAAAGGCCAAAACCAAAATGATCTTGCTGTCTCTCCAAATAACACTTGAAAGGGTGCCATATACTGCCATAATATTACTGCTATGAATCTCATCAGTAATACAATATTAATTTAACGTCTAGTACGGATCAGTAAGCATTTCTATAGTGTGACAGTGTCAAATAAGAGGGGTACAATGCTTTAGTTGATTTTTTTTTTTATCTCAAACCTCCAAGGAATTTGTAAGCAATTCAAGTTCTCTCACACACACACACACACACACACACACACACACACACACACACACAAAGACCACCCTTTACTGTAGCCTAGTTGATGTTCACTCCCTAGTCAAAAAATCCTATAGGATTCCAATAGAAAAGTCCTATCAGATTTTGGAACAATCCTATAAGATTTCCAATAGGATTCCAATAGAATCCTATAGGATTTTTCCCAAGATTTAGGTGAAAATTCTATAGAATTCCAATAGAATCCTATCGTATTTTTCCCAAGATTTTGGAGAAAATTCTATAGGATTCTATTGTAATCCTATAAGAAAGTCCTATAGGATTTTTTTTGTAGGATTCCATTAAGATCCTATAGGATTCCTATAGGAAATCCAATAGGATTTGTTCCAAAATCTGACTGATCTATTGGACTTTTCTAAAATCCTATAGGATTTTTTGTTACTAGCTCTGCGGTCATTAATTTGTTCAACGATAAAAGTAAAAAATATAAAATATAAAGTGTAAGTACAGATTAGAAAATAATATGAAGACGTAGTGGCGTTTATATTTTGCTGTTTCTAAAATAAAACCTACTGAAAATGCTATGGACTATGGATTACCGGTACATTCTTTCTTTAGTTTGCTGTTGAAAGGTGCAGTAGCCTACCATTACTCGGGGCCACTGACTGATATTTAATCCCAAATTCTCAACTCCATTTTTTGCGCGTGCGTAACGTCGAGCACGCTAATTAGTAAAACGAAAAAAGCTGCGCCTGCAGGTGTGAGAATTTCAGGACTTGTGTTGTGGGTCGGTGACTTCATGGAAGCGATGGAACGCTGTTGAAACGCCGCCTAGCTCTAGGATTATATTGTCTAACGTTTGTGTAAAGTTTATCCGCCATGGCGTCGTGTTCGCTGTATGTTGTGCTGACATTGTGCTGTTCCTGTTCGGTGGTGGCAGCTGTGCGTTATGGCGCAGCGGCTCATGGTGGTGATCTCCATGTTTCCGGGATGCCCGGCGCGCCGCGCGCTGTGCAGTCCACCCGCAGGGACGTTCTGCTGGCGGCGCGCTTTGCCGTGGAGGAGTTCAACCGACTCAACGACGAATTTCACCAGTACAAACTCAGTCACATATTGTCAGCCAAAGTTCAGGTAAAGAAAAGAAAGTGAGAACTCGAGAGCTTGATCGATGACCGTTTTGATTGAAAATTGTATTAGAGTTTTAGTGGGTAGGCCACTAGGCCTAGTGGGTACAGACAGTTCAAGATGGGGCCTTATAACTACAAGTCAACAGATAATGTGCTAAGAGAAACCATTTGGAACAATCTTTGGAACCAGCTCTGGTACACTTCGTTGTGAAAGCAGTTAAGCTCCCCGCTTCTATGATTCATCATGAACGGTGGAGTTATGGACCAGAGCTAGTTTGAAACCCTTAGGACCACTTAACCACTTTTAAAATACAATGCCACAAGTTTCTCATGGGCTGTCCGTGTGTGGCTGTGGGGGGCGACAGTTTCACCAACAATGATGACAGAAATGGTGATATTTTATCATGAACATTAGTGAGGAACAATTACAGGAGTAAAAGTTCAAAAGTGGTCAAAAGTAATTGCAGTCATTTAAGGTCTTGGCTATGGGGATAATGTTTACAGTTGCTTGTATTTGTTTTGTATTTGTGTGTAGAGTCTGACTGGCCTTTATGCATGAAAACTAATGGGATTTTCTGGTGGGGAGGGGGGACTTAACTTAGGCTACAGTATTCACATTAGTATTATTTACTACGGTCCTGGCAGCTTAATATGTACATTTGTTTTGGATAATTATGCACCATATCAATGTGATATGTATCACCCATGCCATGACCCTGGCTGGCAGTGATGTGTATCACCCATGCCATGACCCTGGCTGGCAGTGATGTGTATCACCCATTCCATAACCATCAAGGTCCCTCCTTGTTAGTTGTTCCACTGTCTGGAACGCAGATGTACCTGCTTCTCTTTACTGAGCAAGGTGCCATCGGCTGAGAGTTTATGAAATGCTTCAAAGATGCATCCAGCACATACAGCACATGTAGGAGGCCGTCGAATCGGCTGTGTTAATTGGCTTTGCCGTTAAGTATTTTTAATATACATTTTCTTGAACCAAGTTTTGCTCTGCTGAAATCCTCTCCTCTTTCCCTGTTTACTCCCCAATGTATCGCCTCCTGGATCGCAACTGGGTAGCACAGTTTGGGAAAAATGTCTGCGCCCAGACACAGCAACGTGCAGCTAGCCATTCGCAATGCGGGACGCGGCACATTGGAGCCGCGGGTACTTCTGCGTCCATTCAGTGGTTACATATTATACCATGCCCCTGCAGGGGATGTGTATCACCCATGGGCATGTGTTTATCACCCATGGGCATGCATGCATGCTCACTGTTGCCACAGAATCTAGGTTGGTACAAATAAAGTATACAGGCCCCTGGACGGTTAGCCCAACCTTTTGGGCACCTAAACACTGCCAAGCTGGAGGATCGGGTTCGACTCCTGAAGGCCTGACAGCCTTTGCCGTGTGCCACTCCGCATCTCTCTCCCCCTTTCCTGCTGCTGTTCCCTAAACGATTGGCCTATTTGTCAGGTGAAATATCAATTTAGAAGCACAGCAGGAGACAAAGACAATTGAATGAACATTACTGATGTATGGAATGGGGAAAAAGGGTATGAAAAACATTCGTGCTCTACAAGAGGATACGTTCTTTTATTTATTTTTGTGGAAGTGGAAAAAGTTCAAATACCTGCACCTGTAATATCTGAAAAATGCAGCCTTCTTTTTTCTTGTAATTTGTTGTGTGTTTTGTTCTGTTTATCCTTGACATTCTTTATTTTTCATTTTTCAATGAAGAAATGACAGCAAGAGGCAGCTAGGGTAGAAATATTGTGCTAAATATAAGCAGTAAAAACCTAATGATTTCCGTTCTGTTTTGCAGGTAGTTGCGGGTATTAATTACATCCTCAAGGTCCAGCTGGGACGCACCATGCGTGCCAGAAGTCTATTCACCGCTTATCCAGAGCGCCGTGCTTTTGAACCTGATCACACCAAGGTAAGAGAAACCCCCTCCTACACCCACAACCACAAGGAGTATGTCATTTCTGTTGGTGGTGGAACAGTAAACCGAAGATCTCTCCACTACGATGTTCTGTTCATTTCAGAAGCTACAATGCCATTTCGTCGTTACTCGAATCCCCTGGAGAGACGTCACTGTGCTCACAGAGAACACATGCGTTGAGGTTTAGCTGGAAAACTAAAGCCCATGCGGAGTAGACGCCATGATGTAATCACAAGTATCAAACTGTCGATGATGGACTTGGACTGAACTACATTAGGCTACACTGTATCCTGTGTGTCTGTCGTGATCGTTATTATGATGATGTATTTATGCCAGCGGGTATGTGCAAGACACTAATAAATTCCAGTAGCTTGCAATCCTATTGCAGTGGCACAGTTATTCTTTTCAGAAAGGTTAACAGGTTCTCAATGAGCGTTGGGGAACATTTCTTTTCATGATGGATTTGGCCTTGGCCCAGAGACCCCCCATTTGAAAATCTATTGTGCCAGGAGGCAGGGACCCCCTGCAGCTCTGTCCGGGTCTGTACCAAATCTTTGTGTGATGTTACTTCATATTTTTATATATACACTCAACAAAAATATAAACGCAACACTTTTGTTTTTGCTCCCATTTTTCAGGGGATGGACTTAAAGCCCTAAAATTCATTCCAGATATACAATATAACCATTTCTCTCAAACACTGTCCACAAATCTGCCTAAATGTGTGATATTGAGCACTTCTGCTTTGTTAAGATAATCCATCCCACCTCACAGGTGTGCCACATAGAGATGCAGATTTGACATCATGGTTAGTGCAGAGGTGTACCTCAGACTCCCCACAATAAAAAGACACCCTGAAATGTGCAATTTTCTTTTGCCTTATTGGGTGTATGGGCCTCCGAACCAGTCAGTATCTGGTGTGACCACCATTTGCCTTATGCAGTGCAACACATCTTCTTCACCTAGAGTTTATCAGATTGTCAATTGTGGCCTGTAGAATGTTGGTCCACTCCTCTTCAATGGCTATGTGAAGTTGCTGGATATTAGTGGGAACTGGTACACACTGTAAAAATGGTAATAACACAATATTACCACATTATTACCATTTCGACAGCGCATACCAGTTCCCACTAATATCCAGCAACTTCACATAGCCATTGAAGAGGAGTGGACCAACATTCTACAGGCCACAATTGACAATCTGATAAACTCTAGGTGAAGAAGATGTGTTGCACTGCATAAGGCAAATGGTGGTCACACCAGATACTGACTGGTTCGGAGGCCCATACACCCAATAAGGCAAAAGAAAATTGCACATTTCAGGGTGTCTTTTTATTGTGGAGAGTCTGAGGTACACCTGTGCACTAACCATGATGTCACATCTGCATCTTGATGTGGCACACCTGTGAGGTGGGATGGATTATCTTAACAAAGCAGAAGTGCTCAATATCACACATTTAGGCAGATTTGTGAACAGTGTTTGAGAGAAATGGTTATATTGTATATCTGGAATGAATTTTAGGGCTTTAAGTCCATCCCCTGAAAAATGGGAGCAAAAACAAAAGTGTTGCGTTTATATTTTTGTTGAGTGTATATATGTGTATTAACTAGCATTGGATTAACTCACACAACAATATCATATCTACAAAAACAAAACAAAACATTATTTTTTCAATTGGCTTCACCATCTGGTTATCATCATCATGTGAATGGATTTGCAAATCTCACAATTATGTAGGCAAATCAGGAAGTGAGTCAGATTTGGAAACAATGCGTGCTGTGCTTGCGTGTTAAAACAGACACGTGGTCTCTCTGACTTCTAAATGGAGGATTACAGGCAGCCGCGTCTTCAGATTACCGTCTGCTACAACCACACACACACACACACACACACACACACACACACACGCACATCCATTTTGGAGAATCCTAGTCCACCGATCAGGGAAGATGTGTTAAGGCAATTGTGTTTAAAAATGTAAACATTTTATCACGTCATTAATATATCCAATATATCTGTGTGGGTCCAATTTATAATGATTTCTTAACAATAAAATAATTAATTTAGCCCCCCCCCCCCCCCCCCCCCCCAAATAAATCAATTAATTAATTAATTAATAATAATTATTATTGTTCTTAATTAATAGAGCAGTGGTTTTCAACCAGTGGGTTAGATAAACTCAACATCAAAAGGTGACCTGTGGCTAAAATGCAGAAAAAATAGTAGGCCCTGGTATGAAAAAGGTTGAAAAGCTCTAGGAACACCATAACATAATATATTGAAAATAATTTGCATATACTGCAGGTACTATAGTGTTTACTATAGCAATGAGAGTCAATTTTGGCATCAACTGCTTCATAGAATGATTAGAATCATTCTGTGTGATGTCAGTGATTAGTACAACTAAATTAGGGCATAAAGTGGCCTAAAGTGCTTGGCGTGGGTTGAATCCGAGGTTACACACGTGGTGGGGGGTCTTGGCTTCAGTTTTTTTTTTTTTTTTTTTTTTTACAGTAAACGGTAAACGGTTCGTGGTACCACGCCCTCTTATCCAGCGCCTGATGTCTCCAATTACGGGACGTCTTAATCGAACTGAAGCAAAACGCCGAGAAGTGTCTGACACAGTGGATTAGTTCCTGTTCATATGGGATGACCAGAGTCTGACCAGGGGAGTGCCAGGAGGACCCTGCCCTGTCCATCTGCCACCCTGCTCACACACACACACACACACACACACACACACACACACACACACACACACACACACACACACACACACACACACACACACACAGAAGCTACTATACTATGGGGACATCAACATTTTAGGATGGCAGTGTCATGTATCCTCTTTCTTTCTTTCTTGCAGCCGAAAATCCTACAGCTAAAACATAGTTTTGGTGAAGCAACACCTTATCAAGGGTACCCCTATGTCTAAACGGAATATTGGAATATCAACGGCTGTTTCTCTTGTGATGACTATGAAAAGTAGTCCTAGCAATGACTTGTTCGAATTCTGCTGTACTTGCGTGGACATTAGGCTGTAGTATAGTACAGGATGTCATACAAGTAAACGCACACACAGCACGCCACCCCAATTTCTGGCCATACCACTGTCCTCACTTAGCCTGGGCAGCAGATGGTGAGGGGTGAGGCTTGCAGCCCCCTCCTACCCTTCACCCCACAATCCGACTCCACCCAGCCCCTCTTTGTGTGTCGTTGGGAGAGAGAGAAGCCCCCGTGTTGAAAGGCGAGCCCCCCGGCTGGCTTGCCCTCCGCTCCTCTTCTCCTCCTCTCCTCTCCCTGCTTGGCTGGCTGCCATTGGTGGGGCTCGGTCAGGTGTCCCCATGTTTCAGTTGGAGGAGAAGGATGAGGAGGAGGAGGAAATGCGGGGTTAATCTGCCCACATCGCGTGCCACTGACCAGGCCCTGGGTCTCTTTGTGTCTGGCACCCCTCTGATCAACACCCCCCCCCCTCCCCATTCCCCCCACTCCCCTTCCTCACTTCTTTTTCTTGTCTGTCTGAAACTCAGACAGGCTTCGCAAAAACATTCTCGGCTCAAGACCAAAACACAAATCCAAACTTACGTGTTAAAAGTTCTGTTTATTTGTTTTTTGTTTGAGTGGAATTTACTTTTTTTTTAAGTTCTGAAGTGGATGTTTTTTTGTTTTTGTTTTGTTTTTTTTAATCATGAAATTTGAAAATCTAATTTGAATATTATTTGTCCAGAAATGGGTCCCGACCAACGACCAAAAGTGCCCGTTCCTCCATCACTGAATCCTCCGGTTCTCAGCTTTGAGTTTTCTCAGTCAAAATAGGGTTTATTCATTTATGTATTTATTTATTGGGTGAATCTCCAGTGAGATCTTGTTTTAGTTTAATTCTGTTGAGTGTATCTGCAATTCCATTATTGAGCTATTGCCCTTATTGTGCTGACTCATCAATGCCACAGGCACCGTACACAGTCTCCAAAATGAAGACCTTAAAAGAAAAATCTGTTTATTGGCCAAAGATGTTGGCAGTGCCAGGAATCTGAATGGTATGCTTTGCTTTCGAGTCAGACACGCATAAGTAGGGAAAAAGGACTATAAGAATATGATATTAAGTAAAAATAGGAATCAGGATTATTTTTTTTAGACTAGATGTCAACAGTAGCCCGTCTTGAGCCAAGCTACAGTGCATAAGTATATTAGTACAGCATGTCACAACGATGGCTATTTGGAAATACAGCAATAATATTGCACTGTCTTACAGCTACAGGAATGTTGTGTATATGCTGGTACCGGTATAACACAGGGGTTTTCAACAGGTGGTCCGGGGACCACCAGTGGACCCTGAGAGGGTTCCAGGTGGTCCCCAGCTAAGTTGGTTAACCAGATGTAACTCTTGAGAACGTAAAAATGAAACCAAATGGACCCTGGCGGGTCCATTTGGTTTCATTTTTACACTCTCGAGAGTTAAAATATTCATCATCTGAATTAGACATTTTGGAATGTATGTTTTGCTTGTTTTGTTTCCCAAATCCAGCCTGGAATTGTGGACAAAAGCAAAATAAATCGTTAGATTTGGGGTCTGTGGGGCTAAAATATCCTCAAATGGTGGTCCGTGGCTCAAATGCTGAATAAATGGTGGTCCCTGGTGTCAAAAAGGTTGAAAACCCCCGGTACCGGTATAACACGTTATGTGCTTTTGAGGATATACATTTCTATGCTCAAATGTAATCTGAAGCCACATTTTGGGCACAATTCAGGATTCCCTTGATTGCACTTATCAGATTATCAGATTCAAGCTCAGCTTCCTGAAGCAAGAGGCGCGGTGCTCTCAGTCTCGACAGGTCTCAACCAGCGTTTCGATTTTGTTACCTGGACTAGAGGAGTGGGGCAATCCTTGGAGGAGTTTCCAGGGGTCCCCAGAAAAAAAAAGTTAAAATCAGTTTAAAGGGATATTTCACTTTCCAAAAACCTTTGGTAATTTTATCGTCTACTCAGGCTCATATGAACATGCCAGACTGTTTAAGTTGCTCCATTTAGTATTTAGATATTTGATATTATGTATTTTTTTCTGTTGACTGTTGTCAACAGAAAAATGTCATTGTTTTCATTTTTTAGAATGATTATTATTATTTTTACATATTTAAAAAAAATACGTTCTTTATTTGAGTAGTTTTCAATTTCCAGTACTTTTACTTCTACTCCACTACATCTCGGAGGCAAATATTGTACTTTTACTCATACATACCAATTCAGCATTGGTGTGTATGCACTATTACTTGAGTAAATGTTGTTAAACCTATGGTAAGTGATTACACTTAATTCAGATATTGTTCCTTTTTGAAGCTTCCTTCCTGCTATAGAGTGTGGTGACCATATAAGGAGTTCCTCCCTGCCCCCCCCCCTTTGGGAGAATCCAATTAGGATGAGAGGGGCCTTCCTCCTGTCTGTTCCACTGTACAGTATGCGTGTGCAAACTGTGCATGTGCACGTCGTGTTACCAGGAGGACCGGAGGGTTTACCAAATCACCCAAATCACCGAATGCTCCTTTAACAGAGCATTTCCTACAGCAGTGGTTTTCACCCAGTGGTCCGGGGACCACCTAGTCCTAGTGGTCCACAGCTGAATGACAGTTGGTAACCAAATGGACCGTCATAGATCTGTAACTCTTGAGCGCTTGTGGGTCCCTTTGGTTTCCTTTTTATGCTCTCAATTAGTTAAATTATATTTAAACAGCTGAATGACTTAATTTTCAAGAATCGAAACAATTGTAAAATGTAGAATATGGATGTCATTTTGAACGTTTGGCCAGTTATCTCTCCTAAATTGTGGACACAAACTTGAAAATCCTTAGTTTTGGGTCAGAGAGACTAAAGTCAACATCAAATGGTGGTTGGTGACTGAAATGCAGAATAAATAGTGGGCCATGCGATGAAAATGGTTGAAAACCACTGCCCTACAGTAATGCAGTACTAATACTTTTACTTAAGTACAGCATGCGAGTACTTTTCCCCACCACTGATTAGGATGGATGTGGAGGTGATGCGCTGCTGTTGCGTAACCAGCTATAGGGGCAGGGCAGGGGGTCATTTCCATTTGACCCCTGGCGACCTTGTGTTTGATTGACCCCCGGGCCTCAGTGGTCAGCCCGCTCCAGGGCCGCGGGGTCACGCCAGGTCACAGGTCAAAGAGCACCATCAGCTGCTGCCATGGAAACGGATTGGAGGCTGCGTTTGGTACAAAGATACCCGTTAAAACCGTAGGTGTCCTTTCAATGGACGACGAGGAAAAGCCTGTTATCCCTATGAAACTGGGTTTTAAACCATTTGTTTTAGAATATCAAGGACTGTTATTTATTTGGCATGTGACCCACGGAGGGACCACCAGTTGGTGAGATTTAACCTCCCAGACCCAAAAGGGTTGTTATATAATAAGATATTGTCTATAATTCCCTTCCGTGTTGATGTGTTGGAGAGAGACAACAAGCAAACAATTAAAATAATGATTAAGTTAAGTAGTGTAGATATTTAACAATAATTGAACGCTTTCTTTAGAGTGAAATGAAAAAGTTTTGGTTTCATTTTACACTCACGTTAAAAATGAAGCGCCCCCCCCCCCTTTCCCAGACTTATCATCAGGAACAATAATAATGCTAGGAGGAATATTACTATTTCTTGTACGGAAAGTGGTGGCACCCCAAACTTAAGCCCACACAAGACCACAGTTGTGTGTTGTGCGTTAACACAAAACGCACCTGGAACCACTAGTGCCCATTAAATCAGTGCGGCCGTGATTGTTTACATCCGGTCAGAGTTTCAGATGCACATGACGTTGCCGGACTTCATCTTAGAAGTGGCTAAGATTGGCAAAAACAAAGAACCAACAATGATGGGAACAAAGGGAGGTCATATACTTACTTCCTACTGCGACTAACGATAGTGCCACTATGCGCCGTTAGAAACAAGTGCTTTGATTAGAATTTTATAGGTTATGACCCTTGATACGATAGACCGATTCATCAGTCGGACTCTAGTTGGAAACCCTGGTCTATATTCCCCCTTTTTTAAACGGTGACTCATCTTTGTCAGGAACATGCATGTGTCAGTGTTGTGCTCATGAAAGAGGTGCCAGCGATGTCAGCCAGCTTATTGTGCACAACACATAGATATACAGAAAAAGAATAACAGTTTGCACACCGTTTGACAGCTCCCAGGCAGTTTAATTCAGGAAGACGGTGACAACGTTTCAACCACCCCTTTGGGTTTCTTTCGTCACGTGTCAAGTACCGACAAAGACCCACAAGGGGTTGAAACCTAGAAATCGTATTTCTTAATAAAACTGCCACTGATTGGCGTGTGGTGGAACGCCACACGCCAGGACAGGAACTGGTTGGGATATTCCAACCAGTTCCTGTCACCTTCATCAGGTGCATTCTAGGCATTCTAGAGCCCAGCATTACTGCATGTTTTTTGAGGGTCCCTTCCTTAGGTGATAAGGGGAGAACGTGCAAACTCCACACAGAAACACCCTTTCCCCAACCCCTGCCTGGGGTATGGGCATACCGCCAGCACCCACAGGGTCCCTACTGTAGCAGCAATCAAACACAGGACCATCTAGCTGTGAGGCCTGCACTGTTCCACCGTGTCCTCAGTGATATCAAACTTTTTGCTCCATGCTTATCGCTTATAAAACATTGCTGTAAAGTAACTTACTGTAAGTACAATCTTCCGAGCTCCCCCAGAGTTGTCGACGTGTTCTTGTGCAAGATGGTTTGGTGTGTGTGTGGGTGTGGGTGTGTGTGTGTTGCACAACGTACAGTACGTTAAGTGTGTTGGATCAAGGTGCTATATACTGTAAATGCACCATTTACTCCAGTACATCTCAATGGCAAGTATTGTACTTTGACTGTTAGAGTGTAAATGTTTTACAGTAAAAACAAAGGAGTTGTGTTATATGTTTGAAAAACTGAGAAACGGGATATAATTCTTCAAATGAGTTATTTTATTGTTAGTATTTTAGGTACATTTTTTAATTTTCAATTAGAGTATTTCTATATTTAATTACAATGTGGACGCGTGTGTTGCGTGTGTGTACAGTATTCACAGTGATATTGCTCCTGGCTGTAGTTATTGATGCCGCTACAGCTTGCCCTTTGTCCCGCGGCACTCAGGACTTAAGGTGGTCAGTCTCACAGTGTCCAGCCAGCTGCGTTCATTAGCCATGTTGGATCAATGTCCTGCTGGACATTAACATGCTGTTGTTTCATGCACGTCGCCGCTGCTGTCCCGTTCCCCTCTCAAGATGGTGTGTCACCGACCGACGGCCAGGTCCATCCGCCATTGCGGTCAGCCGAAAACACGCCCCGCGGTTTTGTCCGCCTATATAGTTCCTGTTTTTGACCACTGAGAGCGGGTCCTTAGCAATGGGGAGGCGAGGGGGAGCGTGCGTGTGTGCGTGCGAGGAGGAAAAATCAATAGTTTGAATGTAACGTGTGGCCAATGGAATAAGGGAATGATTTATGTAGGCACGGGACGGCTGCTCCCCGAATCACATCGGATTTGTGCTTGGTGGCTGAAAGTGTCTGTGTGTGCGTGTGCGTGTGTGTGTGTGTGGCCACACACACACACACACCAGAGGAGGAAACCATGTTTTCTTAAAAAAAAAAAAGGAAGAAACAGTTAAAAAGCGTTATATGCCAAAGAAGACGAATGGCAATACTCTTGTCTCTCTCTCTCGTCTTTTCTATTCTTTACAGAAACCCAACATGCTCTCTGACTGTCCCACTTAATCCCAGAAACGCCCCCCCACACCCCTCCCAAAAGACAGACAGAGACACACACACACACACACACACACGCACACGCGGAGGGCAGGACAGGAGTCTAGCAGGTTGTGGGACCACCGGCCAGTAGCAGCATATGTCTGTCTCCTCTTCAGATTAATGAGAGACTGTGTTAATATTACAGTACAGTCAGAGGGGGTTGTATAGGGGCGGGGGGGGGGATAGGGCTAGAGGGAGGGGCTGAGCAGAGCAGAAAGTCTCTGAAAGAGACAGAAGATGAAGTGTGGAAGAGAGAGAAGGGAGGAGAAGAGAAGTGGGCATATATAACAACAACCGCGAAGGCGTGCGTGGGTGTGTGTGTATGTGCGTGCGTGTGCGTGCTTTACTGCGGTTAGCCCCACCTTCCCCTCGGCCCTGTTGGGGAGGCACACACACACACACACACACACACACACACACACACACACACACTGGGGAGGAGGAGGAGGAGGAGGATCCCCCTGCCTCAGTCTCCACCACACACACTCTCTCTCTCTCTCTCTCAGAGAGGCAGTGAGGGAGAGCGCAGTCGCCAGAGAGCTGTGGAGAAGCACATGAGGTTCTGCAGGTGTCCCACCCTCCGTCTGTCTGTCTATCTGTCTGCCTGCCTGTCTGTCCGCCCGCCTGCCCGTCCCATGCTGCTCACATGAACGCCTCTTCACTCGAAAGGTACGGCACGTTTCTCCTTCTAGCTCCGCTAGTCGCTCACTCCTTCATCCTTTCATTATTAATAATTTCACTCCTGTTTTTGTTCTTTTTTTTTTCTTTCTATTCACATTTTGTTTGCCTCTTATCCCTTCCCTCTTTCTCATTTCCACATGAGTCAGGGCATGGATGCTGCGTGTGTGTGTGTGTGTGGGGGGGGGGGGGGGGGTGCATGTGTGTCTGGTCCGTCTGCATGCTCCTATTGGGGACGTGTGCGTGTGTGTGTGTTTGTGTGATATATGTTGCATGCTGTTTATTATTGTTTACAGTGCTCTCGGTTCTCAGCCAGCATCTGGGATTGGGACGGGGAACGGGACGGGGGTCCATAAGGGGGACCATCGATTCTTAAGGGGACTGTCCGTAACTCTTGGGGTCCATCCGTGGTGCTGTCGTTCCGTGCAATCGCGAGAGTTTACACGTACAGAGGAGTGTGCCCACGATTATAGATCGGAATCCCAAGAGAAGGAGGCAGGTTTCATTTTATTTAATACTGGGGGACCTTGGGATTAAAACCAGGTTTGCGAATCCCTCCGGTTTAACATGCTGTGACCGCAGTTGGTGTGAACTTTAGCTGAGTGGAGGAGGATATCACCTGCATGTGGCTAGAAGTCCGGCTCATGTTTTATTAATCTTGCACAGAAGGTTTTTCTCTATCAAAGAAATGTTTGCGTGAGCTACTTGTTTTAATGGTCCTGTACAAGTTGTGTATTATTCTGGGTGTGGGGAGGTGGGGGAGTGTGTGGTGGATTTGGCATTGAACTCCAGGGCTGGTATGGTAAGAGTAGGCAGGGCACATCATTCTGTGTTTCTTTGTAATGCATATCCGTGATATCTAGACTGACACGTTATTCATCAGTTCTTGTGGTCTCGTAGGATGGAAGCAGCCGTGAAAAATTGTAGTTCATTTTTTGGGGGTGCGGGTGGGGGGAGATTCTCTGCATTTTGTGGTGGAGTTGTGTGATTTTTATTTTGATAGCAAGTTTGTTGACCCCTGGGGTCCTCCCCAAGCCAGCCAAAGCTGTGTACTAGGCCCGCTTTTCTTTTCTTTATTTTATTTTTTGTCTCTACAACGAATACTTTTTTGCTGAAATAGCCGATCTATAACCTCACAGCGCGTCGCATTGCGCCATGTGAGCTTGTAGATCTGCTGCGCACAGAATTGGACTTGAATAGATAGGTGAGAAATGGTAAACATCGAATAATGTTTACCATTGTGGAAAGGATACTGTGTATTGAGAACTTTCACAAGCAGATACTTTTCACTATGCATGCTGTGTGTGTGTGGGTGTGTGTGTGTGGGTGTGTGGGTGTGTGTGTGTGTGTGTGGGGCGGGGGCGGCAGACACACATGCACTTGCACCGCCATTGGAGATCAGCATGCTACACCCCAACGTTGCTCATCCATTACTGGGGCGTGAGCATCACTCCCTCAGTCTTTAAAGCCTGATTTTTGGGTGCGATTTCTCCCTCTGAATTTCACTATAGGATGACTAAGCTGAAATGGTGCTACTTCAGTTCAGTGCCAGTTTTGGGGCCTGCATCCGTCCAACAGTCCCAACAAGTTGTTTGTACGAATCGCGACGAATCGAGCATTTCGAAGTTTCTCGAAATGGCGGATTTGTGTGGTGTTGGTTTGGGGGTGGGGGTAATATCCACATGCAGCCGCTGACTGCTTAAGTAATGCGCACTAGTCTCTAGGCCAGGTCTATGTATACAACAGCAGCAGTTAAGAATAATGCTCTCACACAATTTCCCTCTTTCAAGCTTCTCTATTTTGTGGTCAGTGGCATTCATGCATTGCGCATTTCCCCTTGTTTTTTTTAGAAACCACATAATAGAGGCCATTTGTTCAAACAGTCACCTGACTAATAAACCTAAAAAAAAATGAAAAAAATCCATCCCACAAATCTGTTGGTCCAACACCCCCCACCCCTCCCTCCGCTGGGCCTTGTATTGACCCGTTAATAGTATTATCCAGTGAGCGTGTGGCAGGGCCAGGGTCATCTCCCTCTAGGATTGGGATGGTCAGCCCCCCTCCGGCCACGGGTTTGGTCAGCCAAAGCCGGACCAATGAGGGGGTCCCGGGCAGGCCTGTGGTCATCCTTCAATCTCTCTCCTTTCACAGCGGAGGTTGCTGGGGGTCAGAGGGTAATAAGTTTAACCCCTTCGAGGGGTGACAAGTCAGAGGTCACAGCGAGAGGCTACGGGGAAAAGGTTTGCATCATCAATCAGCAGCACTCCTGGTTATTGCAGTGCATATTGATGACACGCTGCTTTTTTTTACGCTGCTTCTGCCTGGCTCATTTGCATGGCTTGCTGTGATCGTTCAGTGGTATGATATCGCCCCGTCCATTTTAGAGAGGAACCAGGAACATCCTTGCTGTCAGGCAGAAACCTTGTATCGACATAGTTCAACATTTCTGTATTTTTTTTTCGCCAATGCAAATGTGTTGAAGGCGTTCAACACAAACCTACATGCTTGTCAGATATTTCTGCTATTGTTGTGGTGGATGATTATGCCTGTGGGTTTTGAAGTGGCCTATGACAATCAGATATGGGAGTAACAAGTAATATGAAATATTATTACAGTAATATTATTACTTTTCTCTGTACACAAGTAATATAACGAGATTACGTCCTACGAAATGGTAATAATATTACAGGGAGATGAGCTAATGCCAGTTTACTTTGAGATAAAAAAGTATGAACAGGCTGCAACCTATTATTTCTGAGACATTGAGGAGTCAGAAACCGAGTGCTCGAGAGCTGTTGTTCATTCAGATTTTTCCGTGGATTGGAGCGCAAGAGTAATATAAAATAATATGTTACATATTACAGTACTCTTGAGCCCAAGTAATAGTAATGGAACATTACTTTCCTAAGGGGCATTACTAAGTAATATTGCCCAATACTGATGACAGTGGGGCCCAATGCCCCCTTGGCACTCAGGATCTAGGGTTAGAATGGGGAGGAACCAAAACGTCATGTCCAGGGGCCAGGGGGTGTTGCTGTACATCAGGTCCAGGGGGTATACTTCTACAAACATCACATGCCCACACCTTTTGGAATAGAGAAACAGCATTATTGTGACAGCACAACACGATCTACAAATCATGATCCCATTGCTGAAAGTACTTATAATGTGTATGTTCCATTCTCTATGGAAGTGGTAGGTCTAACGTTTGTTTTGGGGGTGTTTTTTGCCACATTTTACTTGGTGATGCTGGAGACATTTGCACACAAAGCATTGCAATGCGGATTTGCCTGCCCTATGCTATAGAACTGTGAAGGGAGCTGACATGCCCTTTTTGATATCAGTCAGATGCCAAAAAGAGAAGATTTAAGTTTTTATACATTTTATATTAGTATTTCTTTAGTGGCATGTCATGTTTACTACCTCCATATGGAATGTCTAAGCAGGCTACAATGTGTTACTGTAGATGGCTGTGTGGCTGTTTATTCTGTAAAAATCTGGACCACCCTGTAACCTCGGAGGACACTCTCTAAGACTTTAAGACCAATGCTGTGTGAATGACGTCGCTGTAGTTGTGATGTGTTCTGTCTTTGTTTGCAGTCTCATCAAAAAGTTCTCACGCGTAGATGTAACCTTTAATTTAGCCCTTTGGAAAGACCCATAGAGTTAAGTCAGTGGTTTTGACCTACCCACTTGAGATAACTTAAATAAATTAGTATTATTTTTATTTTTTTTACTTAGCTTGGACCACTAGTTCATGGGTTTGATACCGGGTACCGCCAACTGTGAGTAGCACAGCTTGGGTGCGGCAAGTTGTGCAGGAAGTACTGGAAGCTGATGGTAGGTGTGGCTCTCCATCTCCTATAGGGGTCTAGTACTTTGTAACTGGGATAGACCCCCGTGTGTTGGAGGCTCATACTGACAATAAGCCACTCTCGACCTACTTCCTTTGATGCCACTTTCCAGGTACCATGTAGAATGTTGTTTCTCAATCTGTAACCTGTAAGGGTCTACGCGTGGACCCCTGTTTGTCTATAGATCTGCAAGGTCTACGTATGGACCACTGGTGGGTCCTGGATCCCACATTGTGACGTTAGTTTGCATTTTGAGGTCAGAGATGTTTTAGCTCATGTTGTTTTAGCCTGTAGTCCCCAGAGCCTCTCAACGCAGAACATCAAGGGTTATGTATCTATCAGTTTTTATCAGTAGCAGCAATCAGTCGTCTCCCAGAGGTCAAACTACAATAAAGATGACAGCAGAAACTGTACTCTCTGCTTGAAAGTTATTGATATAGACCATACAATTACCCAATACCAGTCTCTCAATGGGAGATTGTTAGACTGTGTTAACTTACTCTGCCTTACAGGCTGGTTAAGATGACATTTGTATGTCTTATTGTAGCTTTAATAATATTGTTTTCAGCTGTCACATTTACAAATTGTGAGCGATCAATGAGATACAAATGTTTGAACACCCTGTTGTGTAACATGAGTAGTGTGTGTGCGTGTGTGCGCGCGCTAGGACCTTCTTGCTTTCTGAGTTACATTGATCAGGGCCTGTGTGATTGGCTCAGAGCCATTCTGATCAGCATCAATGTCTCCTGATAGTGGCATTCTGAACACCTTCACCTCATTTATCTTATACCTATAGCAAGGTTGAAACAATTATTAATGATATCTGTAATAGTATATGCATTGCAAGGAGTTAGTGCTATGTACCGATCTTCGTCAGTGAATGCAGAATCAGTCTTTTTGTCACATCACAGGTTTTGAGGTGTGGTTGGAGGTGGGTGTCATTCTTTTGTGCGATCTCCATCAATCTGTAGTTTACAGGGAGGGAAAAGGGTGGGGCGAAGAGAGCGAGCACAACGAGAAGAGCGTAATGGAAGAAAGAAGCTAAAATATGTATATTTACATTTATACGAAGTGTATACTATAAAGCAGTGGTTTTCAACCTTTTTCATACCAGAGCCCACTATTTAGTCTGTATTTTAGCCACGGACCACCATTTGATGTTGACTTTAGTCTCTCAGACCCCAAAACGATTTGATAACGATTTTCAAGTTTGTGTTCATAATTTAGGAGAGATGACTGGCAAAATGCTGGTCAAAATAAACATTTTCTGCATTTTCTAATAGTGTAATTCAAGTGTTTAAATATAATAACACTTGAATCATAAAGTGATACCAAATGGACCCGCAAGGGATCACTTGCTTTCATTTTACGATCTCAAGAGTTACAGATCTACAGTATAAGGGTCCATCACTGTCCATCATTTAGTTCGGGACCACCTGGAATCCTCTCAGGGACCACTGGTGGTCCCCGGACCGCTGGTAAAAAAAACCTCTGATATAGAGAGTAGCAGCTGCAGTAATGTACTGTTACAAGAGGTGGACATAGCCTATACAGAGGGTATAGTTTGCACAAGGTGCAGTACTGAGCAGTACTGTGTCATAATACTGGGTGTATTCTGACTTATGATTGTGTGAATCCATTATTAACCCATTAATAAGTATTATTTACAGTAGTAAGTAATTTAAGTAATTATTTAGCCTTTCAACAATACAGTGAAAATAATCCCTGTAGTATTATTTATAGAAAACCTCCAAAATGTTGCTTCGCGTCACGTTCCGAGATTAGGCGTGTACTACTTTCAATGTTTTAGTATTTAGTATAGGTTAATTTATGAGAAAAAAAAAGTTAAATGATGAAGATAAGAGGTTTCCACCAGGCTGACAGCAACGAGGATATACTTATATACTATATATATTTTTTTAATCATCGTAGATGTGAAATTGTCTACCCTCCTCCACGTGAATCTTGTAAATGGTTCTTTGCTGATGTCTCAGCATTCTCCCGGAGGGTTTCCTCTCCTCTCCTCTCCTCTCCTCTCCTCTCCTCTCCTCTCCTCTCCTCTCCTCTCCTCTCCTCTCCTCTCCTCTCCTCTCCTCTCTCTCTCTCTGTTAGCCGTGTCAGCATTAAGCCGACCGGGCCTGGCTGCCTGATACTGTTCTGGGGCGGCGCGCCGTGGCCGGCGGCCAGACACCGTCCTGGCAGCGAACAGACACCAGGGATGTGACAGCTATACTGTAGGAGGAGGAGGAAGGCTGACCAACAGACCTGTTTATACTGTAGGAGGAGGAGGACGGCTGACCAACAGACCTGTTCATACTGTGGACAGTATGTAGTGTTACAGCGGGTTCACAAACGCTGCGCTGCAGCAAAGACGTTGTTATGATGGATCTCGACTTCATGGGTAAAATATTCACTTTTTTTCCGTCTTTTTTTGGTTGAGATAAATAAATAAAATATTACTTCAAAGAATTCAAAAAAAAAAATCTAAAATGAATTAACCACAATTATTCATGATCAAAATCTTAAGTATTTCAAAAGCATGTCTTAAATAATGTATAATCTATTCCATTAAAATATTCTTATGCAGTGTTATGCAAAATGGCAGATATACATGAGCTTGTAGAAAGGCTATTTTCATTAGCTTGAGACCCGGGAAGACGTCACATTTCTCTATTGGGTCACAAACTAAAACATTTGGGAACCACTGCAACCAGTGCGTGCCCCCCCCTCCCCCCACGAACACTGTAACGATGAACTTATATGACACTATAGGCCATGCATGGACCATGAATGCGATAACAATCGTTTTATCTAGTCAAGAGTTACAGGCATAACAACAGTCCTTTAGGACTCCTTGGTGGAATGTCTGGACCCGATGGTCCAGACAGAGAAATGGTGCAAGCCTTCCGTACAATTCCATGCACACGTTTCCCTTACAAGTGCTGTATGTGTCCATAGTACGCTTTTCAACAGTGGTCCGGGGACCACCAGTGGTCCCTGAGAGGGTTCCAGGTGGTCCCCAGCTAAGTTGGTTAACCAGATGTAACTCTTGAGAACGTAAAAATGAAACCAAATGGACCCTTTCGGGTCCATTTGGTTTCATTTTTACACTCTCAAGAGTTAAAATATTCATCATCTGAATTAGCCCAAGTATACACAACTAGAAGATGTACAAAAGCAAAAGAAATCTTCAGTTGTGGGATCTGTGGGGCTAAAATGTCCTCAAGTGGTGGTCCGTGGCTCAAATTCTGAATAAATGGTGGGCCCTGGCATCAAAAAGGTTGAAAACCCCTGCGCTATAGAGCTGAGCAGTCCCACCCCTCTCCTGACATCGCCCTTGTCCCAGAAATGATTTCATCATTCATTTTCTCCATAGACTATATTCGAAACATGATTCATATAAGGATGATTACGCCGCAGTCAAAGACAACTCAGGTCATGACAAATCATGACCACAAAAACAAACACGCTACCATACAACAGCTTTTGTTTTGTTTTTCTTCTTAGAAATGATTTGATTGTTCCAAAACATGTGTGTGTCATTATGATTTGTCACGACCTGAGAAAAAAATGAATGGGAAATTCATTTCTAGGGCAAGAGGCTACGTCATGAGAGGGGCGGGACTGCTGGGCTCTATACATGCGTAGTACGCATCTAGAGTTAGACTTACCCTACGTTTTAACGGTATCAGCGACGGTCATTACCGTAAATTCTTGCTTAGAATGGCATGCAAAATGAGTACCATAAACAATGGTGCTGTGGTGCACTGAAAAAAATAGTATGGTGGAGGAGGAAGTGGGACGGAACTAGGAACGAAACTGCGCCGAATGGTTTGGCGTCGAGGGCAAAAAAAAGCAGCACTTGGCTCTGATTGGTTATCCCCGGCCAAACGTCGGCCGATTCGGGCGAAAAGCTCACCAATCTTTCCGGCTGACGTTGCCCGCCCACGTTGGCCGACGTCGTCCGTTCTACTGCTGTCGCCCGAATCGGCGGCTCCCATAGAAAAATAATGGATGTCGGGCGACGTCGCTTTTGTTATCGCCCGCCATCCCAGCCGTTAAAACGTACGGTTAGTGTCGCATGCAGTTAGCGTAAACGACCAGGCCACAACACTTGTGCCAAACGGTCCAGTGACGCCACAGTGTGCAACCGAGCATAAACGGAGGCCGCGTTCATTCAGTTGACTATTAGACTAGACTAAAAGACTAAATCATTTAAAGACTAAATGGGACTAAAGCTAAATGGTGTCAATGAGACAAAGAACATGTCCAAATGCACACACATTTTTAACGGGGGCATTCATGCACAGGCTCTGCCCGTGTGGACTGTTTGCGTGTGCACACACACGCACACACAAACGGTACTTAACTGTGTGTGAATAAGGAAAGATGCACATGTTGCCCACTCAGCTTCCCCCACAGACAGAGACCATCAATCTCAGATGCATGATGAGCTGGGTTTCTGCCGGTTCCCTCGGGTCCGTTCTTGGGACAGAATTACGCAGCACTTTTTTTTTTCGCCTGTACCTGAATGGGTGTCGCCCCGATACTGCATTAGTCGTAGTGCAGCCGCATGCAGGGCAATTCCCCTGAGCAGGCACGCAGAGTTGCGGATCAGGGATTTGATTCCAGCGGCGTCTGGTCTGCCGCGACCCCTCGTCCGTCATATCTTCCCATGTTTCCTAGAAGACGAACCCTATACCATTATGAATGAGAGAATCTCTCCATCGCATTAGTAATGATGTCACCGCTAATGCTGCGTCTCCTTGCTGTCAGGCCGAAGAAACCTAATATCTCTGTGTTTCAGTACAGTACAGAAGTACAGGAGACAAGCACTGAATAAATAACTACGTTGGGTGCCTTGAAACAGCTTTGGACATGGTTGCCACTAGAAAACGTCCCGATGTGGTATCGGATAAGTATCGGCACCGATCCTCATTTTTCATATCCGGTCATATCGATACCAGCGAATATGTCAGTCTTACCAGTGATTCGACACAGCGGTAAGGGGTTGATGTTAGAGTCCGACCGATATAGCCCTATCAGCGATATCCATACCAATATATCGGCCAATATATCAGTATTAACGGCTGATATATCGCCCTGCAACAGTAAAAAAGAATGGCAGCAAAGCAAGGTGTGGAATTATTTCACAAAATTAAATGATGAAGTCGCATTATTTAAATGTTTTCAATGCCGTATTTCATTGTTAACTTGAAAAAGAAAATATATTTGAAGTTTAGAATTTTTTTTTTTTTTCATTATTTGAATTCATTATTAACTCCTTAACTGTTTTACCACGACTTTTGGAGTGATTGGTTATTCTGTTGTCTGTTTATCACTCCAAAAGTCGTTTTGGGTTTTGTTTTATTAACAAGCTCATTAACTCACTGCACACCACCTGATGAAGTCCTTTAAGTGGTGATTGCACTACAAAACCCAGAAAACACCTCACACACTTTACAACTATCATTGATAAATGATAAATTATATAACTTTAAATGCATTTATCTCTGAATGAGCCCTGGAAACAGTGAAATGTGAAAATACAGCCTGTTTTGCCAAATGTATTAAAAAAAGCCGAAACACTTGATCAACTCATTTTATTTTTTTCCCTTAAAGTAGACACCTTAAACTGTCTTTGGATATCATTCATTTGTACAAATTCACAACAGAGGATTTTCTATAAATTATTGTGTTAATATTGAGCCTAATGGGAGCGAGCCTAGCTTTTCTGCTGATCTGTCAAAGAGTTAAACATAGGTCCAAAACATTGGTGTAGATTCTTCCAAATATCGGCATCAGCCCCAAAAATATTGCATCCGCCGGGCTCTAGTTGACACTATGTCAGTGAAATAAAATGTGCACATGAGTGTGTAAATACATGAGTACACTTAACACGAGATCACAACACTTCTATCGGTATTGGGTGATTGGGAACAGCCCTAGTTTCCACCCTGCTAATAGTACTGTAGTGTACTTCTCTTGTTGCGCTGTGCACCACCACCACGTGTTACTGTACCTCACTGTGCTGGCTTAAAGGACCACATTCTGGAGCCACACCTGCATGTGCGCGCACACACACACACACAGAGACACACGTGCAGGGGCGTTTTTGCCATAAGGCAGACTAGGCAGTTGCCTGGGGCACCATGAGGGGAGCGGGGGCACCAGGGCGATCACTAGACATGCTTTAATAGGACCCCAGGTTAATAACCCTCATATGGATAAATATGTTATACTTGTCCTCTATAACTAGAATTGAACATTTAAAACACAAATGTTTTTTTAGTTTAAAAATAGTTCAGAATTTTATCCCTTGGGATGCACCATTTTACTGTGCCTTGTGTCATAGGAGGAGATTTTTCCTGGAGGGAAAATCTTGCCTGGGGCTTCAAATTGCTTAGAAACGCCACTGCACACAGACACACACATGCACACAAACACACATACTCAAACACACATACAGTACACATGTCTCTTCATCATGTTTCACTGCATTTTGCTTATGCAGTTGTGTATTGTAACAAATTGAATTCGCTCAATTATTATCATACAAATGTAGGATTAAACTGACTTCCTTTTTACTTTTACTTTACTTCCAAATGTCTACTTTTACTTCTACTGTACATCTCTCAGGCAAATGGTGTACTTTTTGATACTACAGTAGTTAGAAGATTATTAGAAAACCGATACATTACATTTTGTGTTCTTGTTGATCTGCACATTTGGAAAGTTGTGAAATGGGACATTCTGCATAATGAGTTCACATGGTGGCCATTTTTGTTACTTTATACTTACTTTATACAGTATGAGTATTTGTGTATGGAGCAGAGTGGGTGTGGTGTGTGGAGGTGGACCCCCCCCCCCCCCCCCACCCACACACACACACACACACACACACATCACACCCACTCTGCTCCAGGTACACACAACCCCTGGGCAGTGATTTTCAAAGTAATGGGTCCTGGGACCCAGGGGTGATGTTTTTAGATGGATCCCTCGCAGTTAGATTTTAGACTACAGTACAGTGCTGCATCCCAGGACCACCCGGAGGGTGACATGATTGCTTCCTTTCTCAATTTAGTGAGGATTGACGATGCCTGTGGCCTTTTTTATTACTGCCTGGGTATGGAGTAAGGGCAGAATGTTGTTTTTTGGGAGGTGATAGGGTTAGATTTAGGAATGAATAGGTTTCAGGTTAAGCTTTGAGATGGGCATAATAGGGGTGGTCCAAGGGCAAAGTGAAAAAGCAGTCCCGTTGACCTCACGTTAGATTTTACAGTCGTCATTTTTAGAATCATTCTAAATGGGTAAAATTGACTCTTGCTTGTTGTGATTTCAGTGGTTCTCAATGCGGGGTCTGGCTCCTCCTTGAGGGGGTTCCATATTCCAGGTCCAATTTTTTTCAGGTTCCATTAATAAAATCGCAATACTGTTGAGGATTATACAGTAGAGATCGAATTATAAAATTTGTCCGGTTTACTTTCTTTTGTGTCAAGGTTTCTAGAGGATTCTAATGGCTGGGTGTGATGGCTATTGTTGTGCTGGGCGATAAATCAGGTCAAATTCCTGTCTTTTTAGATATGCTTTGATTTGTTCATCTGATACCGGCTACTTTTGTTTTACAAAAGAGGGATTTTTATTCCTCTGGACAAAGGAGCTAGATTAATTCATGAATTATTCACCACTCCTCTTCTCCCGAGACTACAAAACTGCTTAGAATGGAAGCAGCTTTCCCCTTTCTTTTTTTCTTTCTTTTTTAAACTATAATTAGATCCATTTTTAATTAATTAACTCATTAATTTCAATTAATTCAACCTCACGTCATTGTTTTTGGGATTGGCTTCGTAGGCAAACAATAACCTCAAAATGTTCTGAATTTTGCAGTTCATACAGATTTGGCTATTTTCAGTGAAACACTTTTGGATGACCGTCACAAACGCTTTGCATAACACTGCATAGTGCAGAGGTGTTTCTCCATTACTCTAATACATCTTGGAGGCAAATATTGTACTTTTACTACACTGCATATTTGAAATCTGTCTTTCATTATAATGACAAAATATACCTTATTTCAGACCTCTCTTTTGGCCTTTGGAAATTAGCCGATCTCTACAGGCTTGTAGGTCTTCAGTTTGCTGAAGCTCTTTATACATTTTGAACTTATGAAGTGGGGCATTGTGTGAAATGGAGTTGCTGAAGCGATCCATTGGCTTGGTGGTGGCGGTCATTGGACTGCTCTTTGTAAAGGTCACCCGTTAAATATGCACGCTACGCTGCGTTGTTGTTGTTGTTGTGTGGCCAATAAAGCTGCTGATACATGCACACGCTGCTGACCCAGTGATAACACCAACACATTACACTGCCTTCTGCAGGGCTCTGGCTTCAACACTATGACCATTATGCACACACACACACACACACACACGCACGCGTACCTGCACAGTGCACAAACATTCCCGGAGGTACAAACACTCTTGGCACTTGCCCATCAGGCAAGTGCAAGTCAGGTTCTACTTGCCCTCAGGTCATGGTCACTTGCCCCCCAGGTTCCAGGTGGTCCCCAGTTAAGTTGGTTAACCAGATGTAACTCTTGAGAGTGTAAAAATGAAACCAAATGGACCCGCAAGGGTCCATTTGGTTTCATTTTTACGTTCTCAAGAGTTAAAATTCATCATCTTAATTAGCCCAGGTCTACACTGTAGAAGATTAATGGTCATTTTGATGTGTTAATTTGCCTGTTTTGTTTCCCAAATCCAGCCTGGAATTGTGGATAGCTAGAAAGCAGGGAAAGACACAGAGGCAGAGTGCAGAGGCAGAGGCAGAGAGACAAATTTATCTTGTGTTGTGTTATGTTGCACACTTGCCCGATCGGGCAACCAGGTAGCAGTCTTCACTTGCCCCACCATTTTTTTTACTTGCCCCGGGCAAGCGGGCAAGTGTTAGTGTCAAGCCCTGTGATAGACCTTTATAGCTAATGTCATGAGTATTGGCTCCCTCTGCTCAAGCACGCGTAGGCAATGGCCTACTTGTGTGCGATGCGTAAGTGTATCTGATCAAGTGTCTTTGTACTGTAGTTTACCTGTAGTTTAAAATCTAGTTCAGGTTGCTTCTACAGTTCTTATCTTCTGGTGACACTACACTGCAGGGTTTATAGTCTCGACACCCAAGCTTTCATTTTCATCCGTGCTGTCCATCCACCGCAATCGTGTGTGTGTGTGTGTGTGTGGTGTGAATGTAATGCAAAAATCGCCTTGGTAGGCCGCACCACAGGTTGGTGTCTCCCCTCTCTCTGTCCTAGATTCTCTGTCTCTGTCTCTCTCTCTGTCTCTCTGTCTCTCTGTCTCTCTCTCTCTCTCTCTCTCTCTCTCTCTCTCTCTCTCTCTCTCTCTCTCTCTCTCTCTCTCTCTCTCTCTCTCTCTCTCTCTCTCTCTCTCTCTCTCTCTCTCCTCTCTCTCTCTCTCTCTCTCTCTCTCTCTCTCTCTCTCTCCTCTCTCTCTCTCTCTCTCTCTCCATCCACCCCAAAAGACATCTTTACATTTACATGACTGTAGGCAACACTGTGTTTTTAGGTCATAAGAAGTATTCTGTTGTTTAACTTCAGTAAAAGCATCATAACCACAACATCGAAATAGTCTGTGTTACAAGTAAAGGTCTTGCCAATCCAAAGCAAAGTTTATTTTATTTCTGCCAAACTCATAGTGGAGTAAAGACTCCAAATACAAGTACAGTACACTACATGTGGTGACGTATAAGTAAACATAAAGCGTTGATACATATAGGACACAGTCGGATCGAGTAAAAGTACCCGAAGTGCATGTACTTAGTTACTCTCTCCACCGCTGCTTTTTAGGTCAGGGAAGAGGGTGATAAGATGGTGAGGACTGGTGGTGTGCTTGCGTGCGTGTGTGTGCGTGTGTGCACGCGCTGTGTGCGAGTGCTGTCAGTGAAATCCAGGTGGTGATGAATGAAGACCTTGGAATGACCATCGTGGCACACCTGAAACAGAATGCACTCTGCAGGGAGAAGTCCCTGTCCCTCCGTCCGTCCTGCACGCCATCAGGGCCTAAATTGACTCCCCACTCATTTAAACCAGACATAAATTCACATCCAAATGGCAGAAGATTGCCACGGCGGCCCGGCCGGTAACACTGGAGTCTATGAAATTATAATCATATAGTGAGACGCCACGTGCGCGTGTGTGTGTGTGTGTGTGTGTGTGTGTGTGTGTGTGTGTGTGTGTGTGTGTGTGTGTGTGTGTGTGTGTGTGTGTGTGTGTGTGTGTGTGTGTGTGTGTGTGTGTGTGTGTGTGTGTGTGTGTGTGTGTGTGTGTGTGTTGTGTGTGTGTGTGTGTGTGTGTGTGTGTGTGTGTCTCACTATACTTGTGAGGGCCAGGTACTGTACAATAAGACGTGAGATAATTTCTCCTGGTTTCGTTTGGAATTATGCCTGGTTTGCACTTGGCTTTAGTTTTAAGGTAAAAACAAAACAAATGCCTTTCAGAAAAATCACCGTCTTAAGACTTCAAAGTCCTCACTAGTGATTGAGCTAGTTAGGTTCTTATTGATAACAATCACCTATCGTTCAGTCTAATCGAGACGGGTTCTTATCGAGCTCACTATCAAGAATTTCCTAATATTTTGTGGAAAGAGAGAAGACAATACATTCTGTTCCAGTAGCTTATATATATATATATATATATATATATATATATATATATATATATATATATATATTTTTTTTTTTTTTTTTTTGGGGGGGGGGGGGGGGGGGGGGGGACGATGCCTGCCATTTTCGCATTGCAACTTTTCAGGAATGGAAAGCCTGTAGTTTCTATTAGCTTGGATTCCCTATCGATGATGTCACTGGAGGACGGGTTTCTGAACAGGCCTCCTGTGAGACACAGATTGAGTGGGAAAAAAATGTGGTATATATCATATCATGTACAGTACATTAGTGAGGACCTATTATATGATACTGTATGTTGAAAAGTGGTGAAGTGGTCCTTTAAACAACTAACCGTGAACTGGTTAATTCGTTTTACCATTCCCTGAAAAGTGTTATTTTGTTTCCCCGGACAGGGCTGGTTGGTAGGTATCAATGCACTTTCAGACCGACATGTTGTGCCGGAATTTCTTGTCCGCCTCTTGTCTTGACCAGGGGCGGATTGGCCATCTGAGTACAGGGAGTTTTCCCAGCGGCCTGCGCCACCTAGTGGCCTGGACAAGATCCAAATGCACTAGTGGCACTTCCAAAACGCACTAGAATGCGCTAGATTGCTCGCCTGGAACATACAGATCAAAATGACCATTAATCTTCTACATTCTCTAGTTGTGTAGACTAAGTTGGGCTAATTCACATGATGAATATTCTAACTCTTGAGGGTGTTTTTTACGCTCTTAAAGAGTTACATCTGGTTAACCAGCTGCCCCCACCCCCCAGGGTGGCCTGGCAAAGGCAAAATTGTCGCGGTGGGAAAATATGTGCCAATCCGCCTCTTGTCTTGACTGTTTAAACATGGTGTCATGGGCCGCTATATGCTCGATAACAGGCTTGATGAGCCTAAAGCTTATTGGTAAGGGGTCCTCCATAAGCTTACAGGATGTTATCTGATATTTATCGGCTCCATCCCTATAGTCCTCACGAGTATAGCTGCGTGCGTGTGTGTTTGTGTGTTAGTGAGTGCGTGTGTGTGTGTTGTTGGGGATGCGCCATGCGCACCGAGTGGATGGAGAAATTATGCATCCAATAACACAGATGGGGATGTAAATATATGGTCCAGACAGACAGCGGAGCCTGATGTGCTTTCGGCTCCATTTCATCTGCGACTGCCTGCCTGCGAGGGCCTAAATGGCAACCGCGGTGCCGAGCAGAGGCGATTGGCAATTTAAACAGCAGCCTAGTGGTGTAGAGAGAGAGAGAGGGGGTGGAGGGAGAGGGGGAGAAGACTTTATGTGAAATTAAGAGTGGAACACCAATGGGATTGTTGGCTTAGCGCTGTGCTGAATCAACCTGGCGTTGCGTGGTGCTATAAAAACCATCGTATTAATGGTTGAAGTGACCTTTGGCACCTTGCAAATGGAGGCCTCCTCTGCGTTACGTTACGTTGTTGGAACTCTGTCTCAAATGACTCAGGAGCCATAAAAGAGAATGCCTGTTTAAAGAGAGATGTTCACCCACCCCCAAAAAATGATAGATTTTTTTTTCAATTACTCACCCCATGTCAAGGACCCCCAAAGTGGCACTAATTAGCCAGCAGACCCCCCACTTGAAAAGATAAGGCAGCAAAGGCAGTAAAGCTTTTTGCGGCTCTAGAAGTGATTTCTTGATATGCATTAGGCTATGGATCCCCTGGCTATGAAAGGGTTAAAGGGGAAAATATAGCTATTATCTATTTAGATTTTTGGCGAAAAAGTTGCTTCTATTACCATTAACTAAAAATCTGAGCTATCCCTATCGCTAAGATACTACAGGCTTCCTTATAGAAGTACTGTAAGTTGCACTGGGTTGTCTGTGTGAAAATAGACTGTTATAGGGTTCATAAATATCAACTACACATGTTGTAGCGCAGTGGTTTTCAACCAGTGGTCCTGGGACCACCAGTGGTCCTTGAGAGGGTTTCATGTGGTCACCAGGCTAAATGAAGTAAAGTTGGTGAACCAGATGTAACTCTTGAGAGAGTTACATCTCAAGAGTTAAAATATTCATCATGTGAATTGGCCAAAGTCTACAAAACTAGAGAATGTAGAAGATTAATGGTGACTTTGATCTGTATGTTTGACTGTTTTGTTTCCCAAACCCAGCCTGGAATTGTGGACAAAAGCCAAAACAAATCTTTAGTTTTGGGGGTATGTGTGGCTAAAATGTCATCAAATGGTGGTCCGTGGGTCAACTTCTGAATAATGGGCTCTGGTATCAAAAACGTTGTGAACCACATGTTGTAGCGTATGCTTAGTCCCCTGGTGGACACTGAGCATGTGCGGTGAGGATTCCCGCTCTCTTCACCCGGTCAGATCTCTCCTCTACTCATTCTTTTTCATGTCAGGGACCTCCACCAGATAGTGCTTTTATTTGTTCCATGCATGTCTCCCCGTTTAAAATGTCCCACACACATTTCTGGATGTTTCCATATCCTCAAAGACGTTTTCGACAATAGCTTCCCACAAGCTCTCAAGTTTCTCATCGCGACACGTTGATGGTGGTCTGGTCAACCCTCTCACCCCCCTAGCCCCCCCCCCCCCCCCCCCCCCCCCCCCCGTGGACCCCTGGGGGTCCCCACTGTAACAAAGGTCTTTCTTTACATACATGGACAGTATGTACAGTATAGGTACAGTATATACAATATCCATAGAATATGCTGCATTCTTATCTTCAAACAGAAAGACCAGGACAATACCACATGTCACATCAGTTCATCTCCATCTCAATGATGATGCACCACACACACACTCACATATAGGCACGAGCACACACACTCACATATAGGCACGCACACACACACACACTCACATATAGGCACACGCACACACACACACACACACTCATACACTTACATATAGGCACGCGCACACACACACACACAGGCACACACACACACACACACACACACACACACTCACTCACATATAGACACGCGCGCACACAAACACACACACACACACACACACACACACACACATACACACACACACACTCACATATAGGTTACGCACGCACACACACACATGCACGCACCAGTGGTACAGTACCTAACTTTGTATTCTTCTGGTCTGTCTGCATGGAAGGCTTCGTAAAAAAGTACACATACAGACGTTTAATAAACAGCACAATTCTGTGGTGCCGTTATGCAATCTGCTTTGTCTTTCAGCTAAAAGGGCTTGGCCTAAAAGGAGAATTCCATGGGATGATGATGTTGGAAATTCACCCATTTCCATCACTCCAAAATGCATTTGTTTGGCTATATATCGTCTCTCCACCATGTCAATTCTGTGTTGACAGTGACACCCACACTTTACCTTTCCCCCTTTTCTGTTCAGCATGAGACGGCTGAACCACTGCTGAACCGAACGTCTGAGTGTTAACACGCTTTCAACATGTTGGAGAGAAGATATGTAGAAAATCATTGTGGACCAAAGGAAATGGGTGAATTTGAACAACATTCAATAGCTCCATTTAAACTTATGGTGGGATAGAGGACACAGCCAATAAGGAAAGGTAAGAAAGCCTTCTGGCGTGGACTTCTCCTTTTAAAAAAAGACCCCTGACTTAAGGGTATAAGGGCTCCTGTAGTCGGAAAAAGAAGCCATTATGAGATTTTGTCCCGTCACTTCCATGCCAGCCTGACCCCCACACACCCTCCGGCCCAAAACGGGACCCTCAAACAGCAGCACAATGCAGGCCCCCCGCCGGGGGAGCGGCCCCGCTCCCATAATTTGGACCGCTCTGAGTCCATTGTTGGTGGATTTCCTTTGATGAATGTCGTATACAGTACCTCCAACTGACACGTTGCGTCTTGTCTTTTGTGTCGGTCAGGAGAAGACAATCACTGGTACAGTGAAGGAGCGCAGGCTGCCCTTAATGAAGCACAGACAGGTCGCGTACGGCCTGCCAGGGTCAGCCGTTTGCACATAACACTAGATGACAGCTAACGGATTAGACCACGCCTGGTGAAAAGATTCAGGCTAAAGTTCATCTCGGTGATATGATTATTGTCTTGTTTTTTTTTTTGTACTTATTGTGTTGTATTGTATCGTGTAAGGGGAAGTTAGCAAAGCGTGAAAAGAAAAGGCCCTTTTGAGTTTTTTTTTTTTTGCGGTGAAGTGAACGTTGATGATTCTCAGTGAGAGACGGAGGAGGAGACGCAGAGTGACTCGGCGGTTCTGAAGAATAGGCCGGTGTCAGCTCCAATCTCCACCCCACCTTCACACAGCATCGGGACCTCGGACCTCAAGTGGTGCGGCTCTGAATTAAAAAGAAAAAAAAAGGGTTCCCCTCAAAATAAGTTCTGTTCACTCTGAAACCCTCTTTTCTTTTTGTCCCATTTCACCCATGTCACCTATTGTTAGACGGGTCCCTGTCGTACCAGCCACCAGCAGGCTCCTCCCGCATAGCAGCACTTGTTTATGCTGAGCGATGCAATCTGGGAACCAATTGGCAAAAAATGAAAAACAGTGCCTTCTTTTCTGTCTGGGGAGACTAGTGTAGCCGTGATTTATAGAAACCTAAGACAACATGTTGCCGCTATACTGCACCCAAGATTTTTTTTACTAAGACCAGTTTAATGATTTTTTTTTTGTCCAAACTTGTAATAATGGCATTGTGAAGTTGAGTTAAGTTTGCAAAAGCCAAAATGAAAACTACTCTACCATAGAGCCCTGGAGGGATTCTGCTGAACCAATAGTACAGTGTACATAGAGATTTATTTATTTGTCTTGTTGATAAAACTCAGAAGATACTGTACTGAGAGAGGGAGAGAGAGAGCAAGAGAGACTGTGAATGAGTCTGTCGGGATCGGAACTTAACCCGCGAATTACTCCTGTAGATGTGTTATGCACCTGGACCACTAGGCCAGTGTGGGCGCCTGAAAGCCCACCTTTTATGTTGTTCACATTTCTCAGCATGTTAGTGACATCAACAGCTTTAAGGGGAACGTCTGACATAAATAAAAGTACAGAATGGTCAAGAGATTGAGATTTGAGCTCTGAAAGAGAGACTACAGCTTTACCAACCAAGTGTAAAGTAACTACTGTAAGTACATTTACGCAGGAGGGTTTCTATTTGTACTTTACTTGGGTATTTCCTATTTGAAATACTTTTATTTCTACTCTACTACACTCAGAGGCAAATATATTTCTCCACTACATTGATTATTTGAAAACCTACTAGTTAGTTTGTTTTTCTTTAGTACTTTACACCTGTCTGGAGAGCAATACTTTCATAGTTTTACTCTGGTAATTGTAGAATTCTGGACCTTTACTTGGAACAAGAGCATTTTGAATTTCATGTTATTTCCCCTTTAAAGGGCATGCTTCTGTTTCATTTCAGATTTCCACAAAGCGCTACTATGGATTGAGAAAGGGCATATTGAAACTTTAAGCTTACTGTAGATGTTTGTGGTCGTATAGGGAGAGTCAGACCCACTGTACACATGTATTCAGGTTTTCTCAAAAACTTTGCAAATTATCTTTTAGATAATTACTATTAGGCTTCAAAAATATGGTATTTTTTCTGTAGTAAATATTATGCATCTCCTTCTGTAATGGTACATTTTTTACAGGCACAGTTGTTTTTTGTCCCCGCGTTCATCGTTGAATTGTTTCGTTGAACCACAGTGATATCAAGTCATTAAAATAGACACATTATTTTGGCTTTGGAGCGCAGTATGGGGTAGATAAAACAACGGCATACAAAACATAGTAGCGGTGGGTGTTGTGTTTTGTTTTATTTTTTTTGTTAATGCTAAACTGTTGTAGAAGGAGCAAGGGGAAAAAAAACCAACCCGGTGAGGTTGGGGACAGATGGCATTTAGCTCTGGCTGTGCAGGACTCAGCAGGACCTGAAGCTTAAGAGGTTAGGCCTGTCAGAACCACTCTGTTCACTCAACGCCTAACAAAGCCTGTTCCCTCTAATAAACGCAAGATTTTTCTTTTGTCAGAGTCTCGGGGAAACACGCACCCACACACACAACACACACACACACGCATGCACACACTTCACAACCCCAGTGACCTGAATATTCTTATAAGCGGATGGGGGGGGGGGGGGGGGAGAGAACCGCAGCAGGTTTTCTTTTTGGTCACCACAGTGTTTTAGACTTTTTTTTTAACCCATTCTGAAGTGAAAAACTAATTCAAAGATTTGTGCCATATTTTCACCATTTTCAAAAATATCAGACCTACAAGCTCATAGCGCGCCACTCCGTGGCACGCTATGAGCTTGTAAGTCTGATATTGTTTCAATAATTGGATATTTGGCAAAAAATTACCAATGTGTGAGGTCAGACACAACAACCCGCGCTGCCTCACACATTGGCTTTATGTTGGAGCAAAGACTTTAGGGACTTTGGTTTGTACATTTTTGTAAATGAACATCGTCAAATCAAACCCAAATATGACATCAATTACCGTACTTTCCTGTCTGTGTAGACTTAAAATTAAGTCTTGTAAATTAAATGATGAAGATGTTTTATAAAAAAAATCCTGGAATGGTTCCATTTTAAAGATCTATAAGGGTTCATTTGGTTACCAAGTCCATAGCTCTGGACCACCTGGTACCCCCCCAAGGACCACTGGTTAAGAACCACTACAATATGTACAGAGGCCAAGTTCGTCTTTTCTTTTGTTTAAATTATTTTGGACACAAAATAGGATGCATTGTGAGCTTGTAGATTTGGTTTGGGTGGGGGTCACACCTGTGTGAACTGAGTGCTGCAACTCTGTTGGAGTGGTCCCCAGACCCACAGGAATGTGGCAAGGGTTCCGGCTCGGTTCCGCATGGGAACATACACAGGGATCGGGACAGTAGAGTTTAATTGACATGCATTAGAATCTCAGGCCCAAAACTAAACAATATTTTGTTGTCCGGCAGACATTGACCAAAATAACAATTATTGTACATTCTGTAATACAAGTCTTGTAAAAGAGATAATTCCTAGTTATTAAAGCAAATACTGTAAGTTAACTCTTGAGAGAGAATTGTGACTGATTTGGCATTCAGAAATAAATCGGTGTGTCAAAAAAATCTCATTGCACTGGAAGACACTCCAAATAGTTTTCAAAGGGACTCTATTTTTATATTCATTCGAACTCAACCAATTCCCACTTGACGTTGTGTGGAAGTCCAGACTGCTCCAGATTGTGCTGGATAACGGCTAGCTCGCTTAACATCTTCAGACTAGGACTCAAGTCCAAGATATACAGGTCATCTTCAAAAAGGATAACATGATCTCCCACAATGCAACAGCACAGACTAGACACTGAACTCGGGCCTGTCCCCTTAAGCTCAACCTTCTTCCAAGAGAAGGTCTCTGGACTTAATTTCCACATTCTGAGGATGTTGAATAGGAGTCTATTGACAGTTACCAGTATGTACAGCTCTCCATTGTAGGCAAAGGCTGAATGATTCTTCCATTTTGCTGGGATTAATTGTTCAGCGGGGTCATCAACAGCGGGCTTGTTCAGCGGGCTCATCCAGATGTTTGTCTCTGTGTCAAACACTCTGATGCAGTTTCAAGGTTCAAGGTTCAAGGTTCAAGGTTTTTTATTTGTCACTCCAGTGTATGTCAGGACATATACAGGGATGAAATAGCGTTTCCAATTTTCCACAGTGCAATAGACAAGACAGTGCAATAGACAATAGTCAAGACAAAGACAGTGCAATAAGACAAGGTCGAGACAATAGACGAGACAAACAATAGTGCAGCAGACCAGTAAAGTGCGAACAGTACACCTAACTTGAGGTGAAGGTGCTTGGCTAACCAGGTGTGATAAAGTGGCAGTAGTGTGAAAGCTAACAGACAGCTAGACAGGACATATACAACTACTAGAAACTACTACTAGAAACTACAGTATACTACAGCTAGAAACTACAACTAAAAATCTAAAGCTATATACGAGACTACATAGCTACAACTAAACAAACAACATATAGCTTACTATGAGGTGAGGTATACATGTGCAAGATAGGATAGGATAGGATAGGATAGCAGCAGTTCGATCCAGTCCTTCAGTTGTATGTGTGTTTGACCATGTGTGAGTGCGTGCATGTGCGTGAGTGTAGTGGTGAGGCGCCCCAAGTATAAACATCTTTTTCCCGAACATGAAGGCAGAGTGGGACCTTGCATTAGGTGGAGGGGTGCCCCTGATGTCAATTAAAGTCCAGAACATTGTGAGGGTGCATGTCCAACTTATACGTGTCATTACAGGGAGTAGTCCTAGTCCCGACAGCTCCTCCATGAGCATACATGACCTTCCCCAAGAGACGGGCCGAGTGGTGGCGCCGTGGCGCCGGTAAGGCCCCGGAAACGACAGGCTTTACCCATCTGTGGATGTTCACATCAAACCCATAAAGCTGATTGCTGTAAGTGTAAGACATGGCGATACACCGATACAGCCTCCCAGGATGTAAACCATATCATCCACCAGTACAGCTGTGTGGCCACGGCGCCTGGAGGGCAGCCCAGTCTCTGCGGGGGGGCAACCTGCATCCTCTGGAAGCAGGTCTTTGCAGCACTTTGCCGCAGCAGCTATTTTCAATTCCCATCCACAGCCATTCAAAAACTCCAAACATGGCAGCTGCGTCTGTGTTTTTTTTTTTTTTGCACTATAATGTGCTTACAGCCTAACAGTAGTTTGGTTGCCTCAAGCAACCACATTCATAACTAATTTCAGCCTTTTAGTTTGTTGCGTGTGGGTTTTTTGGTGCTCCCATGTGTGTTTTCTATCCCTGCAAATAACCACATTTAAGCGATCAATCTTTCATATCATATAGGAGCTTTAATGGAAATTGCTTTCATCTGATTTTGTCCTCATGATGTTGTCTTCAATGCACCCTACTTTGTATAGTAATTCCTCCTCACCTTCAGTCTTCAGTTCCAAATCTGCATTCCCACTTTATTTACAATGTCCACTATTGTTGGTTTTCCAAGCTGGTATGGAATGGAAACAAGCATGGTTTGATCTAGCATCAGTATTATAATGATTCAAATATTAAATAATCTGCATATCAGCGCCCCCACCACCTCAGGACATTGTGGTACTGCAGCTAAAACTCTTTCAAAGTACAGAAATAAATGACAAGGTCTGATTATATTAGATTGGTGAATGACGTTCAAACCAATAGAAAAACTTTTGAGAGGCATGTATATTATTTATTATTGAGGGGAATGTATGTATGTATGTATTTTAAATAGGCTTGCTTTGGAGTCATTCATGCATTCTAGGAACTGGACACATACACATACAGCCCACAGCCTCTGATCCACAATGAGTACAGGAACAGTACACTAAAAGCCACAAGAGGGAGACATACAGTAAAATACTGTATCTTCCACATCATCATTCATACACTGTTCCAGAGCCCAGTTAGAATTCTATTCTAGTAAAAGATGTCTTTTAAATTCCAGAAACATAGCCGATCTACAAGCACACAGTGTGAGTTATTATGGTGCATTAGAGGTGTGGAAACATAGCCCAATCTACAAGCTTGCAACGTGTCACTTTGTGGATGTTAGAAGCCTATATATTCATACTCCAGTTCAGTGGTAAGGGACTCACCTAGAACCTCTTCCAGGACCACTGGTGGTCGTCGGATCCACTGGTTAAAACAGGGTTGCCCACACTTTTTTTTTTTTTTTACTTGAGAGCTACTTTCAAAATGACCGGCTCAACAAGATCTATACATTAATGTGATTGTGATTATCCCATAACTGAAAATCCATTTCAAGGCCCCTAGAAAGTAGGCGTTTTGAAATAGTGGTGATGATGTTACTTAGTGTCAGGGTTTACTTGCTACTACTGATGTTTGAAAACAAAGCATTTTGGGAGTTGACAGTTATATATTCTAGGAGACTGTCATGTGATCTACTGTACCTGCACAGCCTTTGTGACCTACTGGGGTGCCACCTTTTGGGCAACCCTGGGTTAAAAAAAAAACACTGGTCTGGACATCATATTGTACATCACTGGTTTTCAACCAGTGGTCCAGGTACCACCAGTGGTCCTTGAGAGGGTTCCAGGTGGTCCCCAGCTAAGTTGGTTAACCAGAAGAAACGTTGGTTGACCAGATGTAACCCTTGAGAGCGTAAATAGTGTTTATGCTGTTTACGTTTCATCATCTGAATTAGCCCAAGGTCTACACAACTAGAGAATGTAGAAGATTAATGGTCATTTTGATCTGTATTTTGGACTGTTTTGTTTCCCAAATCCAGCCTGGAATTGTGGACAAAAGCAAAATAATTATTTCGTTTTTTGGGGTCTATGGGGCTAAAATGTCATCAAATGGTGGTCCGTGGCTCCAATGCTGAATAAATAGTGGGCAATACTGGTATCAAAAAGGTTGAAAACCCCTGCTGTACATTTTGGTCAATAAATAGAAATCTAAAAAACAATTCTATCTTCCCTCTCTCCATCTCTCTCTCTCTTCCCCCACCTCTCAATTTGTTGCAGGGCCTGTGTGCGGGGGGTCAAGGGCTGAAGGTTGATGAGTCATGACCCTATGCAGCCAGAGAGAGGCCATCGGTGACCCCTTGACCCCTGGGTGGGCGCAGTGTGTGGCTGACCCTGGAGGATAGTGGCCAACAATGGAGAGGCACGTGCCCTGGCCTGGTCGCCATGGTTACCTATACGACCTTTAGGAAGATGGGGGTAGGGTCGTGTGCCGCGGCTCTTTATCCAAATCCATGTTAACCATCTGCTGCCAATTGACTCCCCTTTGATTTGACACCAGTACGGCGTACGCACACGTGCCGCACGCCCGCCCACACACGCACGCACACAAGCACACACACTGGTGGAAAAACACGCACATATAAGTAGAAGTATCAATACTGCAATATAGAAATACTCTGTTTTCAAGTTAAGTGTTTGAGTCTAAACTATTCGAGCAAAAGTACTAAAGTACAGGCCTGACAATGTATTTAATCATGCAGAAATGTCCCATTTAATGTTTTCAAATGTATCAAAATCTTTTGAAAATAGCCAATCTACAAGCTCACAATGCTGATCACTGATCGCAGAAGTAAGAGTGTGTGTGTGTGTGTGTGTGTGTGTGTGTGTGTGTGTGTGTGTGTGTGTGTGTGTGTGTGTGTGTGTGTGTGTGTGTGTGTGTGTGTGTGTGTGTGTGTGTCAGAGTGTGTATGTGCACATAATTCAGGGACAGGCTGGGTAATCTCTGCAGGCAACTGTGATGGTGCTTTAAATTCTCACATTCACCTGGAGAGATTCTCCAGTGTGTTCAACGGGCATCCGATTGCACACACACACACACACACACACACACACACACACACACACACACACACACACACACACACACACACAGAGGAACAGTGCTGTTTCACCAGATTTTATTTGTCTCGAGCTGCATTTAGTTTTTTACTTTTTTTAATTTTTGAAAAATATAGTCTAAAGTTAGCTCCTAAACACATTCAGGCACATCAAACATCAACACATTTCTCCACATTTCTCCAAATTATACCGTTTTTTTGGCCAAAGCATGGCTTTCAGAAATGTGTGGCAGCCAAGACCTTGGCTGTTTAAAGGAGAATTCCACACCAAAACACATCAATCTACCTTGATTCATGTGGCATGATTCATAATGTCCTTGATTTTTGTCACAGATGCCCCCTTTTCTACATTTCACCATGAGGTCAGTTTCAGTTGCTGCCTCCATTACTGCTGTGCCGGTGCAGTTTGCATGGCCGCAGGTTGTCTTTATTCTACTGCGGGTATTTCTGTAACTCCAAACTTATATTTTTTTTATACATCACATCAAACCACACACTCCAAGATAAATGGACCACTACATGATTTTTAAAAACTCAGGTGTCACCTGTGTGACAAGAGTTTCAACCGGCGTGATTGGAGAGGAGAGGAGGAATAGATTACCTCTGGGATTACAAGTAAAGGCTGCCCCAGAGCGACATAAAATTCAAGCGTGGGTATCAATATACTATTAAAATGCATTTCCTTGTGAAAAAAAATACCTTTGGAGTTACAGAAATACCCGCAGTAGAATAAAGACAACCTGCGGCCATGTTAACTGCACCGGTGCAGCAGCAACGGAGGCAGCAACTGAAACTGACCTCATGGTGAAATGTAGAAAATGGAACATCGAAGACATTATGAATCATGTCACAGGAATCAAGGTAGATTGACGGATGTGTTTTGGTTTGGAATTCTCCTTTAATGTTTGTTTAGAGCCTAATTATAAATTCCCTGTCACCAGCCAAATTTATGGACTTTTAATCTTTGTTTAGGGCAGTGCTGCCACTACATGGCAGCACTACCATGTAGTCAGACATTCAACAGGACATGCTGTGAGTTTGCAGATGGGCTATTTTAAAATTCCTAAAGTATTAGTGCAAGATTAAATAGTGGTTAAACTGAATTTCATGCTATATTTAACTCACGTTGGTACTGGGGACCCCACTGGAACCAACCCCTGTGGATCCCCGTCATGCTACATTTAATTTGCTGCTGGGGACCCCACTAGACCCGTCCGTAACCACTTGAACCGCAGTGTCCTTATTCTGGGGAGATTAGTCAAAATCAAGTTTATAGTGTTTCAGATTGCGACGCGTTGTGAGCTTGTAGATCTGCAATTTTTGGCACAGGTTCTAGTGCGTATAAGCGCAAAAAGCAGCCAAAGTAACGGTTTTAACTCCAGTCCAGTGTCATAAGACAATGCAGGGCTTAAGACAGTAGTATTCAACCCTTTTCATATCAAGGTCCACTAGCCACGGACCACCATTTGATGAGATTTAGCACATACCCAAAACATAGAATATGTTGTTGTTGGATAAGATGAGATAACAAGCAAACAAGGATCAAAATAAGAATTCTTCTTTATGTATTGTAGACTAAATTAATACCCCTATTGGCCTGAATATAAGACTACGTTTTTTTCCCAATGGAAATATCCCAAAAAATGGAGTCGTCTTATATTCAGGGGCTATACTATTTGACATTCAATGTTCTTTTTTCTGTAAATGGGTCTTGAAAAATAGGGGTCGTCCTATAACCGAGTCGTCTTATATTCGGGACAATACGGAATACATAATGTATAGTTAACTCCCAAGCGTATAATATAGTATAGGGTCCATTTGGTTACCTAGTCTCCATTTAGCTGGTGACCACATATATACTGGAATCCTTTCCAGGACCATTGGTTGAGAACCACTGGCTGAAGGGGTAAAAGTGGAGGCAATAATGACCTCTGCGCCGTCAGGAGACCAGTGTAATGAGTGTATGTAATAGAAGGTCGCCATCTGGTGGCAGAGCGGAGCGCTGATCCTCTTATCCAGGGGTTTTCAACCTTTCTGATGCCAGGGCCCACCATTTATTCAGAATTTGAGCCACGGACCACCATTTGAGAACATTTTAGCCCGACAGACCCCCAAAACTAAAGATTTCTTTTGCTTTTGTGCATCTTCTAGTTGTGTAAACTTGGGGCTAAATCGGATGATGAATATTTTAACTCTTGAGAGTGTAAAAATGAAACCAAATGGACCCGCAAGGGTCCATTTGGTTTCATTTTTACGTTCTCAAGAGTTACATCTGGTTAAGCAACTTAGCTGGGGACCACCTGGAACCCTCTCAGGGACCACTGGTGGTCCCCGGACCACCTGTTGAAAACCCCTGCTCTTATCCATCCCTTCTCCATCCCTTTCAGGTCATGTGTTGTTGTACTACCATACTTTCATGTGCCGTACACCTGTGAGTACAGGTGAGATACTGTAGGCATAATGTTTTAATACTTTACCTCCTTGATGCTTTTAATCAGTGGTGAAAGCATACGGTGGAATGTTTAAGTAAAAGCAGCACTACTGCAGTATCATTAAAACCGTATGCTCTGTTGCAAGTACTGTCTTAAAATGTACAGGCAATAATACCTTTATTGCAATTAATTCAGGTTACATGTCATGTTGCTGCAGTACACATTGCCTCTCCTTGCTTTTTTCTTTTCTTTTTTGTAATCTATATCCAATGTCAATGTGTTTCATTTGACTTTCAGAAAATAAAACAATACAAAAATAATAATGATAAATTAAAATAATAAAAATAGGGGTGAACTAATGCCCTCTACTCTATGTTCCGCACAGTTAGCTTGTCTTCAGTTTGATGTCAGTACCAAAAGGTCAGACCTACATTTTTCCTAATAAATTGTTTTATTTGAGTGGTTTCAGAGTAGACCCACAGCCTGAGCCTGCTATGGAATCAAGTCTGGACCTCATAATCCGTTTTTTTGTCCCCCAAATTAATCAATGCCTGGTCCCATAATTTGTCCATTTGACTCCATCTTCTGCTAAACTCGGCTCATCATTCATCAATTCCCGAAAGTTATTCTCTCCATTTCCGATATTTCTTAGTCTAACTACCTCCGTCATCCATGTGCAGGACCGACCTCAACAGGTCAAACCCTACTTTGGATGAAGAGCATCTCAGTGTTTATTGTGATCAAAGCTTTGGATGGGAATAGGACTTCCACTGGTAGAAAAGTATTGCTGTCTAAATGTACTACTCAATATACGGAATGTCACAATTCACAAGTAAATGAACATAGCAGATATTGTAGAAAAGAAACCTCAAAACTGTGCTTAAAGGGTACGCCCCCCCCTCTCCCCTCTGTGTTTAACCCTAGCACTGGATAGTCTCGGTCTGTTACATCTGCGCTGCAAAATGAAAGCCTGGGGAATGCTACTCCAGACAGGGGCTACAGACTGTCCGTGTTTCGTACGGTGTGTGACATCAGGTCCTGCATTTTTGAATGGCTGTCAATGAGACTTCTGGCTTGTTCCGGTCTGAATTTCGGCCAACTGCGGGTCTTTCCTGCTGCCTGACCACTGTCCAAAATGCAGACAGGAACTAGCCGGAAGTTCCCATTGAAACCCATTCAAAAAAGCAGGAGCTGACGTCACAGCTCGGCCGAAACACGGACTGTGCAAAAAGCAATGTGGAGGCAGCCAGAGAGACTATCCAAAGGCGGACTTCCGGTTTGTTAACTTCCCCTGGAAGTTGCCATTTTTCAGCCAATCTCACAGAAACATTTTACTTCTCCCTTTGTGCTCCCAAAGCTCTTGTAAAGGTTTAAACTCTTTGCAAGTTCTACTATAACTGCTTTGTTTGTTGAAATATTTTTTTTCCCTGAAAAACTTAGTGAGCAAGTCAAGACACTAATACAGGGTTGTTTCACTGGGACCTGTAAATACAGTAACTTCCACAGCTACCGTTGATAGTCTGTAAACGGTAGCTACCACCTAAGGTGAGCCCTGGACTGGAGGTCTAGAACTTGGGATCATGTGATCACTGATGTCACAAAGATATAAATAGCCTACTCTGCAAGCCAAAAAAGTACATCTTTGTGATTAACATGTAATTAACATGTAATTGTTCACACTAGTACTCCAGATATTTCAATTCATTCTTTAATTTGTTTTTAAATTCAGATCAGCTGTTTTCATTCGCGTTTCACTTCATATACTGTACCTGGATACTTGTTTCTCTTGCAAATCTGGCAACGAATCAAAAAATGAGAGGAACTCATGCACACCAAAAGACTTAGGGGTTGTGGGAAAGTTATGAATAGGATAAATAGAATGGGAGGGGGCTTGTATGCTTAATGACATAGTTCAGTAGACATAGTACAGTACTTGAGTGAGCATGGGGTTACTTTGCGCCACTCGGGGCATCGCTGTGGTTAAGTAGTTAAACCCCTGCTCCCGCTCCCCTTCCACCTGTCCCGTCTCATCCTGTTGTACCGCCGTGCACTCTCTCTGCTGCGTTTTGGTCAAATCTCAGCTGGCAACTGTGAGTCGTTGACGAGCTCCTCTCACAATGGCCTCTGGGATTATGCTAAACCCAGCACCTCCTCTGCCTGTCTGTACCCATCCTCCATCCCCATCCCCGGGCCTGGCCTGGCCTGGCCTGTCCCGGCCTGGAGCGGAGCAGAGCGGCCTGCCATGGGCCAGCGAGGGAGGGAGGGACATGCCAGAGGAGTCCCGACGCAGGAAAACCAGGAGAACGGAGGGGTGAAGCTCTGCTCTCAATGAAGATGTCACTGTGATTTCACACGCGAAACCACCCCCCACCCCCCCCTACCCCCAATCTGTGTGTTCCTCCTTCCTTCCTCCATGTGCCTCGTCACAGCCTCGTCCCCCCACTCCTTTCAACGCCCCCACCCTCCCCTTCTCACCCACATCATTGGACATTCTTTTGAAGTCCGCTCCCGTCCAATGCTAACCCACTCATAATGCAGCGCGTCCGTTTTTTGAATTTGCATGAATTCACTTTGCAGATGCCTCTGCTGCCAAGCTGGCTTACACTGATGCGTTACTGTTACAGTATTTGTCATTGTGTTGCTGTCGCTTCAAAAGAAGAAAGCATTTTTCATTTATATTTTTTTCTCCTCTTTATTTTGTATCACTCTTCTTACTGTTATCCCTGATGGACCAGAACCGCCTCCCACTTCCCACCCCCCATGTTCAAGGGTGAAGAGTGGCTGCCGCCTGTTGTTTTGTGCATGAAGTGAGGGTGCCCTGAATGCCCTCTACTTTTGACAGGTGAATGGTGGTTGCCCTTCTCCCCATTGGGGGGGTGGTTAGGGGGGTGGGGGGTTGAAGACGGAACTTTCAGATGTGGGTGATACTGCATCAGGAACTGATTGGCCGGTTCTGAAGTGCCAACAGTGCCTGATGCACTGCCTTCAACATCGAAAGAAACATCGCAACCTGAACGACCAATCAAAAGAAACACCGCAACCTGAACGACCAATCAAAAGAAACACCGCAACCTGAACGACCAATCACAGACCGAATGGCTGATCAAACGAAACATCACAGAACCGAACCACCAATCAAATGAACAAACACAGACCGTACGACCAATCGAAACAAAACATCACAGACTGAACGACCAATAAAAAGAAACAAACCCATACTGCCGGGTGGTGGAACAAGTGCTTGCATGTTTTTCTCTGCAGTTCCCAGACATTTCACTAAGAATTACAATGAAAACTACTCGGTTACACTTAAAATTCCAGAATTCAAAGTTTACATAAACATGCAAGTATTGATACAGTATCAACATACTGTAAACCTTTATTACCAAAAGTAGAAAGTAATTAGTTCTGGTCCATAGCTCCATTGCTTGATTCCACATGATTCTGCCTTGCAGTGTAGCTCTGTGAAAGACAATGTAATCTCTCGGATGAAAAAAAGTGAATTTTATCCACATAGTGGGGGGCTCAGAGTGTTTCCACTAAGGAAAGTAAGCTTTCTAATCACACAAGCCATGTTTGTTTTGGTGAGTAGGTAAAACGTTCTTTAAATTTCCACCCTGGAAGACAGGCTGGTCGGCGATAGTTCAGAGTGATTATATTCTTTCAGAGAGCTGCTATGCAGAATCATAGAAGCTATAGAACAGAGAAAGAAAGTAATCATTATGGACAATGTCATATTTCAAGTTTTTACTGTATACACAAATTTCTTGTGTCACATCACCCTAGGAGGCCACAGTGACCAGATGTCAGCAGTCTCAACACACATCTATAATATTTATTTAACCAACCAGTAAAAGGTTAAATAAATATTATGTGTGTTACTGTGTTAGGAGTGGGACTGTTGACATCCAGCTTAAAACCAGGATGGCTGGTCACCGTAGACAAGGGTGCCATACAATGTTATAATAGTTTTGCATTTGTCATTTTTGTTTAGTTCTAGTTAGTTTTGACATTTTATTTTCTACTCCAGTTATTTTAAAAACAAACTCAGCGATAACATTTTAGAAAACCAACTTTGGTCATTTTTTTCTCTTAGTGGATGGGAGGACAGCAGTCTCCTGATGATACAGTAATTTTAATTTAATCTTCCTTCATGCTGCAGTGCAACTCTACACTACATTCGTAAGGCCAGTGCCTGACTACGTAGGTCAAACTTCTCCACCCTTACTTACTAGTACATTTTTCTATAAGAAAAACTCACAACGAGCTAGTCAATCAGATGTCTCTCATTTTCTTGTTGTTGAAGTAATATTTTTTGACTATTACTTAAGAGTCCCGGTCTGGGTTGTTACTCTCAGCACCACATACAGTAGCTATTTCCCCTCTGTGACCTGTATGCAAATAAAGAGGTCACCTCCTTGATTCTGTTTGTTGTTTTCTTTTTGGCTGTAATAATTGAATTTATGACCTAAGGTTGAAGAGTTAACAAAGCAAACATGTAAATTGGGTTTACTGTTATAGTACCACCATGAGGCCAAATAATATCATTATTTATTACACTAATTTAAATTAAATGACAGTTTGTGCTCAAATGTTTTATCAGTAGATACTTAACGGTGGTTACTGACACCCCTGTAGGGAAGAGGGGTGGGACTGGAATTAGGTAACAACATTGTTGTGAAACCTCAGTGTGCGTATGTTAATTGTAGTTCACCCAAAACATTACTTTATTTTCTATCATTATTCCTTGAAACTTGAATAAGAAGATGAAATTCTTTCTTTTTTGGGGGTCGCTATCCAAAGCTGAAAGCCAATAATTCCATGAGAGTCTCGTACTGACCTGAGTCTCTTATTGACTGATAACCTGGAAACTGTCATATTTTGCTGCTGGCACTGACTTGTATACAGATTAAAGTTTCTTCACATTTAAAAAAAAAATGGTTTAAATATGAACACATTTCGATGTATCATCTCGGCCGTGTCAAAAGCCTATAAAAGTGCTGTCTTAACTACAGTGGGAGATGAAATACATGTTCTGTAATTGTTCCAGTGCAAGAGGGATTGGGACATCCTTAATCATCAGTGCCGTTACTATGGGGACCTTCCCACGCCCCAGAGGAACAGTAAAGCCCCATTTTATACTTGGGAGCCGCTCTACAAGCTCAGAACACGCCTGCGGTGCGAAGCAATCTGAGCCTGTAGATCGGGACACCTTCTTGGTGTGACTAAGCATGAAATCATGTACGGTGGGGATTCCCCGCCCATGTGAAGCCTCTGAGGTTTGTAAACACTACTAAAGCTGTGTGTCACAGCCCCAGTGAACTATAGGAGGGGAGAGAATAGGGCCTATTTTTCAGGATTAAAATGAAGCTATAACTCAAAACGAGCTTGTCTACTGTGATACTGTGAATGCTCAAGTTGTAGGGCAGTGGTTTTCAACTTTTTGATACCAGGGGCCACTATTTATTCAGCATTTGAGCCACGGACCATCATTTGATGATATTTTAGTCCCAAAATTAATGTTTTTTTTGTTTGTTTGTTTGTTTGTTTTTGTCCACAATTCCTAGATTTCCCAAACAAAACAGGCAAACATCAAAATGACCATTAGTCTTCTACATTTTCTAATTGTGTACACTTCTAAATTAAGTGGGTTAATTCAGATGATTCATATTTTAACTGTTGATAGTGTAAACATGAAACCAAATGGACCCGCAAGGCTACATCTGGTTTCATGTTTACGCTGTCAAGAGTTACATCTGGCTAACCAAGATTCCATCATTTAGCTAGGGACCACCTGGAACCCTCTCAAGGACCACTGGTTGAAATCCACTGCTGTAGGGCATTCATTTACAGTACATTCACTACATACAGTACATTCATTCACATTCATTTATTAAAAACATAAGAGGTTTTTCTGCCCGACAGCAACAATTTAAGTGTGTCAAACTGCCTTTGATTAATCAAGAGCTTTATCTCCCCAGGCTCTGGCCTGTTATTTGTGCATCTGTTGAATAGCTGGCCAAGTACAACATGACTAGGCCAGCGGGAGAGGATCAAAGCTAACCTACTGCTCAGGGTGAAATCTGTCTCACCACTTTTCAAAAATATCTTCTTCATCTCATTGGACCTCACCATAAAGTACCACCACTTATTGGGAGCAATTAGGTGGTTTAGAGTCTTGCTCAAGCCAATAAAATCATCGCAAATGTCATTCCGGGCCAATAGCTTTTACCATCTTCACATTTATCTTTCTATGGGGTGACATGCTGATGCTGGAAAGCTGGGAAAAGGAGTGGCCCCTCAATAGCTTTTAACATTATTATATCAGTTCATCTACTCATTCCGGCCCCACACACACACACACACACACACACACACACACACACACGTGTGGTGTCTTTTCTCAAACGTTTTGTTCCTCACTGGTCCAGAAACACCACAAAAACCTCTGGTCAGTTCAAACTGTGAAGGCTCATTCAGAGTTTGATCTTTGGCCACCACCGCCACCACCACTGCAGTGACGAGTAAAAGAAAGAGTGGTGGTTGCGGTGGTCCCCAAAAATTCTGCAAAAAGTCTGAATAGGCCTTGGCAGTGGGACTGATCAGCCATAGTCCCCCTCACCAGTACACTTGATTGCTGTGGCAACCCCACACCTGCCAAATGATTATTTATCCAGTCCGCTTTTCAGTCAGTTTGCAGCACTCTTCAGAGACAGACAATATACAGTATGGGCACAAAAGGGACACAGACACAAACAGGTGCTATGACATCGACAACTGCTATCATGAGGTACTGAGGTAGGTTCCCAAGTTGCATCAATAGGGACTTTAAGCAGATGACGGGGACGTCTCCACTACGGCAACAGGAACTTGATCCGTGCTCGATAGATAATCCTGCCGTAGCAGCCATTCCTAATATGGCAGAACCTACTTTTAACGTAGTGTCCACAACGCCTGTTTGCCAGCTAGCAGCTGTACTTCCGGTAAGGGGAGCCATTCTGAAAATGCAGCAGCTTAGGCTGGTGGGTGACAGGCACATACAAGACTAATATTGTAAAATCAAGCAATATTTTACAGAGCGAACTATCATTCTGTTATAGGGACCCTCTGAAACTCCCTCAAGGATCCCTGGGGGTCCTCGGGCCCCACTTTGGGAACCACTGACTCAAGTTGCCATCCCCCCTACACACACACACACACACACACACACACACACACACACACACACACACACACACACACACACACACACACACACACACACACACACACACACCCATGGGGGGAAGGAATAGCAGCAGCCATGCCAAGGCCAGCAGATGTTCATGAAGCGTCCAGGCATCTTGTAAACACCATGACGTCTAGACCCTGAGGTTAATGCACCACTCGCCACTGCTGGAAATCTACCAAGTACATTTACTCAAGTATTTCACTTTCAAAAAAAAAAAAAACTTTTGGTCATTATATCATCTACTCAGTCTCATGTGAACACCCCAGACAGTTTATAAATGACTCCATTCAGTATTTAGATATTTGATGTTCATTTTAGCTGCACCACCCCCTTCCTATACAAACCCATTATGACTTAAAACTTCATTTTAAACATGATCCAATCTTTTTTCCTGGTGACTGATATTGTCCTCCTAATACGTGAGGTGCAGTTTTCATTTATTTATTTATTTATTTTAATATTTTTATTCGCTGCAACCAGATATGAAGGCTGCTACATTTTCCAAAACAATACTTTAAAAATAAATGAAAACAGTAAATGAAATTCCACGGTGCACATTATTACATAGGGGTTTTGCCACCCCACCCACAGCCGACCACATAGCCGACCACATAGTAGGCCTACTTGCGCTCTTCTCACGCAAGTAAATAGGCCTACTCAATAAAAGTGCAGATACAGTAGACAGGCCTATTCAACATGTGATTCAAGTACAGGAACCAATGATCATGCATCACAGCATGACCTCATGGTCAAGGTTAGAGTTCTCAAACTCTGCCCGAACCCGACCAGGACCGAACCCGAACAGGCCCGACCCAACATTTAGGGCCGGGTAGGGCCGAAAATCTATCCTAATCAATAGGGCCGGGTAGGGCCTCGGGCCCCCATGAAAAAATAATATATATTGAATTATTTTACTATAGTAAGAATAATAGTTCTTTTCTGTATTTATATATTATGAAGATGGTGCTGATTGCCATTTCATTTTTAATCTGTGGCGAATTCTCAAATTTTGCCCAAACCCGACAGTTTAGGGCCGGGTAGGGCCTAAAATCTATTCCATTTAGTAGGGCCGGGTAGGGCCTAGGGCCTGAACTGTTAGGGCTGGTTAGAGCCGGGCCTTAATTTTCAGGCCCGTTGAGATCTTTAGTCAAGGTCTAAGACGAGCATTATTCCTATTAGAACTGAATGAGATGAATGCAACTATATTGTTTTACTTTCTCAACTCAATTAATTTACTCTCTTATTTTACTATGAAAATTACCTTTTTTGCTGTTTTCCTGCGGGACAAAATCGTAAAGAAACACCTTCATTTAATCAAGTTGTTGATGATGTCACATGTCCATGTGTGGTCCAGCCCTTTGGAATATATAGAGTGCATATGCCAATGAAATATTTTAAATATTACTTTGATGCTCATATTAAAGGGGAAGACCACCAATTTTCAGCCTTATGTTGTTTTTGTCAGCACATTGTGTTCCATATACCACACGTAGCCTACACCACACACTTTTCAAAAAATGAGCATAATGTGATTATGTGATGAAGTTCATTATTTGCCATAATGGTTTCATCAGCTGTTAGCCATAATCATCAATATTGAAAAAAAAAAAATATTTCAGTTGTTTTGTAATGAATTTAACATATTTGAAAGTTTATTCATTTTCATTACATTATGGCAAATAATGAACTTCACATTATGTTTTTTGTTGTTGTTGTTGAAAAGGACCTGTATGACATCATCAACCTGCGACAGGAGCAGTCCCTATTGAGAGAAAGACTCGTGTTTTCTTTTGTTTGTTTTAATTTCGGAGGGCAAGTATAATGTTTTAAGGCATATTTGTTAGCCTGACCTCAGTCCGATTTTGTCTCACTTCATTATTCATGAATCTTTTATTGAGTTCTTCAATCGCAGCTAGGGGAAACATAAGGTAGTATTTGTTAGGTGATTTCAGGGCTCGAACCAGGCCACATATGACTTATTGTTAGCCATGGATCCTTTTTAACTTGCATAACCTACTCAAGTCATGCATTCTGGATAAGAATCGATGTTTAGTATGGCCTACTGTATAATGCATGGTAATCTACATGGCCTACAATCTATTATTCTACATCAGGGGTTTTCAACAGGTGGTCCGGGGACCACCTGAGAGGGTTCCAAGTGGTCCCCAGCTAAGTTTGTTAACCAGATGTAACTCTTGAGAACGTAAAAATGAAACCAAATGGACCCTTGCGGGTCCATTTGGTTTCATTTTTACACTCTCAAGAGTTAAAATATTAATCATGTGAATTAGTCCTAATCTACACAACTAGAAGATTAATGGTCATGGACAGAAGCAAAGGAAATCTTTAGTTTTGGGGCATGTGGGGCTAAAATGTCATCACATGGTGGTACGTGGCTCAAATGCTGGATAAATGGTGATCCCTGGGGTGAAAAAGGTCGAAAACCCCTGTTCTACATGACCGTGGCCGTGGGTAGTCTATAGAGGGAGCCACCTCTCCAGTGGGTTACTGATGCGTTGCACTTGCACGGAGTGTGTGTCTGCGCACATTAACTGTGCGCAACTGTGCATCCGTAGACGCGCACGCAAAAACACACATGCACGAGAAACTATAGCGCCCGGTGGGTGCAGGCAGGTGGCGCGCAACAACCTGCAGCAGGGTGCGCTACGGTGCGCGCGCACACACACACACACACACACACACACACACACACACACACACACACACACACACACACACACACACACACACACACACACACACACACACACACACACACAAGCCGCCCCCAACATTCCAACCGCATGTTCAGCAGAAGAGCTGCGCAGTGAGCAGCCTCTCTCTCTCTCTCTCTCTCTCTCTCTCTCTCTCTCTCTCTCTCTCTCTCTCTCTCTCTCTCTCTCTCTCTCTCTCTCTCTCCACACACACATACACACACCCACACATACCCCCCCACACACACACACACACACTCACGCGCTTACACACCGTTTATAGTGGAGTAAAAGAAGACCACCCAAAACTATACCGCTGCTCTGCAATAAAGGGAAGTATAGGCGACATGTCATCTACGACGACTGGAGAGGCAGAGAACACAGGTAAATAATGCCACCCAGGTGTGTGTGTGTGTGTGTGTGTGTGTGTGTGTGTGTGTGTGTGTGTGTGTGTGTGTGTGTGTGTGTGTGTGTGTGTGTGTGTGTGTGTGTGTGCTGTCTTACCCCTAGCCTACTAGGTCAGTGGTTCTCAAAGTGGGGTCCGGGTATCCCCAGGGGTCCTTGAGGGGGGTATACCCCCTCAAGTAACCCTTGAGGGGGGTACCCAGCTAAATGATATGGTCCCGTCGTTTTGTAACTTTGAGAGTGTGCAAAAGGAACCAAAATGATTGATATAAGAGATATGTAACTTTTTTTTTTATATATAAACTGGGGGGTCCTTGAAATAAAAAAGAATCACTACCAGAGCCGTGCAAACCTTCTTGTGGGTGTCTCTGCATGCATATCATCTCTAATGGGGGTCGGCAGCACTGATGAATGCCAATTTGGGGGTCCTTGACATGAAAAGGTTTGGGAACGCCTACTGGCCCAGGTGATCCCCCTCAGCATGCATGAGCAGAAGCACCCATGCAAATATTTTGGAAGCTTGTAGATCAGTGGAATAGATGGAAAAGAGGCTGGTCCATATAAGTACAGTGGAGAGGCAACTTAGGTTTGGTTTACTTGTTTTAAGACGTATCGGAACAGTTCTTTTTTGTCATATGTATATGCAAATGCTGTATTGGTATCACAAAGGTATCAGTATTGGCACTCATCTGTCATTATCGTGTCATATTAGTATTGGCAAATACCGTATGCCACTCTGACACAGATCTGACATAGGGGTAAGGGTTTGACACTATGGCAGTTAAATAAAATGTTGGGTCATGTGGAATTTGCTTTGGAGTTGCCCAAGTGCACATTTCAGTGAGAATTATGCTATTCCCAGTTGGCGAGCTTCAAATAAGACATTTTTTTGTATTTGTTTTATTGTATATGTGATTTTCTGGCATCTATATTTGGTATCAGTATCGGCTGACACATAAATTGTTGTATCGGGATCGGATTACTAGTTTGATTTGAACATTTTATTCACAGTTTGCGGAACATGCATACATACATACAGTTCAAACAAAGCAAAGAACAAAAGCAAAAACTGTCAGATAAAAGCCAGAAGAACTGTTTACATCAGGGTCCCTCCATTTTCTATGCATCAGAAGATTTATAACATGTACAAAATATAGACTTCTGTCAAGAATGGACTCATGTGCAGCATTATCACCCGTTGCCATCACATAGGCATGTTTGTTATCTTAATAATCATTAACACTATTTAGTTTTTGCATGACTAATCTGTCTGATGATGATGATGATGATGATTCCCTCCCCCTGACAGTCACTGACTGACACACACACACACACACACATACACGACAGAGCGTGTTTACGCAGGGAGATCTTTACGCGCATTACGCATTAATCCTTTTGGAGAAAAACAGGCAGAAAAACACTTCACTCACTGAAGTCACAGATTTGCGCTGGAGCGGTGCCAACGTAAACACCAACGCCAGCCACGGGGGGAGATGTTCGGACTCGTTCAGCAATTCCATCAGTGATGTAATAACTGGTATTAAAACGTGTAGGGCTGTCAAGGAAAAATGATCTTGCGTGCTCTCTCTCTCTCTATTCACTCAGGGCTTCATTACACACTCTCTCTCCTCTTTCTCTGTGTGCCTGCCTCTCTCTCTCTCTCTCTACCTCTCTCTCTTTCTCTGCACAGTTCAGCTCCGAAGTTTTAGCGAAATGCTGGGAATCTGCGTGTGTCTGTGTGCCGTCTTCACCCATGTCCTGTCCCAGGAGGCCGAGGAACCTATCTCATATACAGTAAGATCATTCATTTCATCTCATATACAGTAAGATCATTCATTTAATCTCATATACAGTAAGATCATTCATTTAATCTCATATACAGTAAGATCATTCATTTAATCTCATATGCAGTAAGATCATTCATTTCATCTCATATACAGTAAGATCATTCATTTCATCTCATATACAGTAAGATCATTCACTTCATCTCATACAGTATCATAACTATAATAATATTTGTTCTCCTGTACAGTAAAGGGAATCATTTAATCTCTATAGTAAGAACTCATTACACCTTCTATAGTAGTAAAGAAATCTCTAGTCACACATGTTATGACCGGTAAGCCACTTACTGTATGTTACGATAAGACAAAAAATATAGCTTACTCAATGTAAGGTACTAATTTAATCTCATAAAAACTCTCATATAAAACCACTATACTGTATGGAGCAATGCACCGTTCAGGTTTTGAAGGTTGATACTTTTGACACAAAACACAAAACATGAGATAACACCAAAGAAGTCTCTGTTATTCCGGATGGCTGATATTAGTGTTTCACAGATGATTTGGTAGTTTAATTGTTTCAACGTATGTTTTTTTTTTTCAGTGTACTGATGGATACGAATATGACGCAGCACGACAGCAGTGTAGAGGTAAGAACAATGGGACAACTGTGTTGTCCTTAATGCATAATGCATGATGACTTTGATATTAGATATCTCGGGGATATCTACTTGTTTTGTGTGTGTTTTGAGTCACAAGATCCCTCTCTTCTCTTTCTTCCTTTCTTTCTTTCTTTCTTTCTTTCTTTCTTTCTTTCTTTCTTTCTTTCTTTCTTTCTTTCTTTCTTTCTTTCTTTCTTTCTTTGTCTCGTCAATGCCAAAGACATCGACGAGTGTGCCATCGTGGACGACGCGTGTAAAGGCGGCATGAAGTGCATCAACCACTTTGGCGGGTACCTCTGCCTCCCCCAGAACGCCCAGATCTTTGTGGACCAGCAGGTGTCGGCGCCAGACCCGGTGCCTCCCATCGCCCCCGCCCCCGGCCCGGCCCAGCCCAGCCGGACGCCACGGCCCGGGCCTGGCATCCCCAGGCCCATACGCTGCACCCCGGGGTTCACAGCAGACGACCAGAACTTCTGCAGAGGTAGGTACATCCCCAGTGGGCTCTACGCACACACAGTGTACTTACTTACTTCCTTCACAGGTGCAGTTTAATTGCAAGGACCATAACTCTTAGAGTGTACACATGGAACTGTAAGGAACACGGTCCAATAGCGTTCGTGTAGAACAGTGGTTTTCAACCTTTTTGATACCAGGGAGCACCACTTGTTCAGCATTTGAGCCACGGCCCACCATTTGATGACATTTTCACCCCAAAGACCCCAAACTAAACATTTATTTTGGTTTTGTGCACAATTCCAGGCTGGATTTCAGAAACAAAACCATGTAGACTTAAGAATTAAGTGGTGCTAATTCAGATGAAGAATATTTTAACTCTTGACAGTGTAAACATGAAACCAAATTGACCCGCAACGGTGCATTTGGTTTCAAGAGTTCCATCTGGTTTGGTTCAAGAGTTCCATCTGGGTTTGGTTCAAGAGTTACATCTGGGTTTGGTTCAAGAGTTACATCTGGTTAACAAACATTCCATCATTTAGCTGGGGACCACCTGGAACCCTCTCAGGGACCACTGGTGGTCCCCGGACCACCGGTTGAAAACCACTGGTGTAGAACATGTTTTTTCAACCGGTGGTCCACGGAGGTATTGCAGGTGGTCCCTGTTTTGTTTTTTGTTTTCTTTTTTTTCTTCTTTTATTCCATTCATCAACTTTGGCCAACATCTTCATTTTAAAAGTGCTTTATTTATGAATGTCTCTTCGTAAATAATATCTTCATGAATAATGAAATCTAGCCTGCTGGCCCTACTGTACACAACAGCTTTTACAAAAATGTAATCATATCTTTGATTTAAGGCACGCAGGACAGTAGTGCTACTTCGGGACAGTCCCACGAGATATGTGACAGGCTTAGTCCGCCCATGGCACACGATAATGTCCGAATAGTGGTCCCTGGGGGAAAAAAAGGTTGAAAACCCCCTAGTGTAGAAGACGCCTGACAGATTCCCACCCAGAAACCTCTGCCGTGGTTGGGCACGATTTATTAATCAAGAAGCATGTTATTATTATGTTTGTTTTGTTTAAATAGTTTTATTTCATGACCCATTCCTTGGTACTGGAAGGTACTGTCCTTTACCCTTTGTGGTGGAAGCGATCCATTTGACTTTACCTTGCTCCTCACTTCACCCAGGCCTCTACCGAAACCTCTAACACACTAGCATTAAAGAGCCTTATTTTTCTTTTTTTTCATGATGTGCCAACGCGTGCACTTAATCTCACGCCCCACGCTGTGGCATAGCACTGTGTTTTCCTGTAAACAGGGACGTGTTATGTAGTATTCACTTAATAATCACACGGCATGAAACGGCCCGTGAGCTCTGCCTAAGCAGCCGTCAACACAAGTTAAACCACGCAGACCTGCCAGGTGTATTGAACGCCACTCAAGCTGCTTTTCTGCCCACGTTTTGTTCCACGTTTTATACTCTCTGGCATCTCTGGTTTAGCAGCTCTGCCACAGGCAGGGTGCTGCAGGTACAAAGAGAAGTCCGTCCTCCTTAGAAGCAAACACAAACAGAACAAAGCCCAGAGGTTCCCTGTGATATCTCCTGACACTCTCAAGAAGAACCATGGGAAGTTCTTGTGTTTACTTTCGTAGTATAAACCACAACTACAAAGAGGGAGGTTACGCCGTGAAACTCAGCTAGGAAACGATAGAAGATGATAGAGCTCAGGGTTAGTAGGGCAACAAAATTAGGTTCTAAAGAACCTTATCTCAAAATCGATCCGAATAGCATGATGGAAAACAAACCCCAAAACTGTTGAAGTATGCTTTCATGGCTCGGCACAGCACGGCTCACTAGGTTCTTGTGGTTTTGACAGAGCCATAACATATAGCCATCTTACTGGCTTTTCCCTGCTGTGCCTGCTGACACTCTGATGTTTGTGGTAGCGGTGAGGCGGTGTGGGTGTGTTCTTGTGGTCCAGAGAGAGCCTTTGATCTGTTCAACAGGGGGAGTGGTTCAAAGATTCTCCCTCTCTTGCTATCACATGTGTGCACACGCACGTGCGTGCACGCGCACGCATGCACGCACGCACACGCAAATCTTTTGTTGCTTTGTGCCAGATGTGTCTTGAAGAAGCTCTGTGCCTGTATGTATCCCGCGTGTAGATTTTTGTTACGGACAAAAACATTTTTTTTATGTGAAAGTATCAGATTGCCAGGCTTTGTGAGCCGCTCTTATCTTAAGGTGCTCTTTTCTGGTGCGATGAAGCGATTTTTATGATTTACAGGGCGGACAAAACGTAAAAAGATTAAATATGTCTGAGGTTTCTGCCCCCAATGGCAATGTTTTTACAAGAGTTGGGAATAGGGGGGGCATATTGTCTACATTGTCTACCTGTTCAAATCAAAAGTTTGCAGATCTACAAGTTACCTCCTTTTGTGTGTTGTACCAACTAATTGGGTCTAGTTAGTATGATTAAGTATGATCAACAAAAAAAAAAGAAACATAAAAACCCACATAAACAAAACTCACACACCAAAATGGATGTGGAGATAGGAGGTTTCTGCCCAAACGACAGCGATATATATTTACAGTGTCAGGTCAATAAATGTACAGCGATGTAATGCAAGACATAATTACATTTTACTCCACTAAACATGTGCCTGACAGACAGTTGTGCCAATTAGCGTGAAAACTCTGAGTGCAGGCAGCTAGCGTGCAGGTTTTTGTTGCACGCTGAGATTTGTGGCCACAGGGCTGCAGTGAAAGTAACAGGTTTGATGGGTCGCCCGGGGCTAAACCGTGGGTAAGGTGCTTTATGTGTTTGGTTTTCTGTTCTGAATGGAGAACCCATGGCACTTCTCTTTCCTCCAATTAGCTTTTATTAGAGTGTAAAACATGGCAGCGTATCAGCACAAGCAGGGGTGTAAAAGTAACTAATTACATTACTCTCTAAGGGCTGCACCATTTCAAGGTGTTTCCACTTTTTCTAGAGTATTTCCAGTTTTCAGTACTTCTACTTCACCGCATCTCAGAGGAAGTACATTATTGTACTTTTATTTCACTACAGCAGTGGTCTGTAACCCTTGAGAGCGTAAAATGAAATCAAATGGACCCGTATTTGGACCCGTAAGGGTCCATTTGCTTTCATTTAACACACTCAAGAGTTAAATTATATTTAAACATTTGAGTTACTTAATTCTCAAGAATCTACACAATTAGGAAATGTATAATCTACACGATTAGAAAATGTAGAAGAATTGCCATTTTGGCCAACATTTTGCCAGTTATTGTGGACAGAAACTCGAAAATCCTTGGATTTTGGTCCGAGAGACTAAACTCACCATCAAATAGTGGTCCATGGCTAAAATGCAGAATAAATAGTGCGCCCTGGTATTTATGTACTGTAGTTTATATGTATGTCTAGTGTAAGATGGTTTTGAAATGATTTAGAATGTAAATCATTTCACAAGCTTACCAGCTTAGATTTGGTTTGAGTGGTGCATCCACTCCAAGGTCTGGCTTTGATCCTATGTACACCTGTACACCTGTATATGTCCCTATGTTTAGCGTTTCAGCACGGGGCTCAGCAATGCAGAGTACAAACTCAGAACCACTCTTATATTTTGCATTCCGATGACAACTTAAGTACTTTTACTAGAATAAGAATAAGTCTGCGAATACAAGTGGCTGACATAAGTTTTCTTTGTCAGGTGACTGGCATCACATACTGTATTAGAGATACGGTGAGGAGTTCAGTCGAGTCGCTGCTTCCTCGCCGGGGAAGGAGCCAGCTTAGGTGTTTCGGGTTCAATCTGGTTAGGATGCCTAGGGAGGTCTCCCTAGGGAGGTCTTCAAGGCACGTTTCACTGGGAGGAGACCCCGGGGAAGACCAAGGACCAGATGGAGGAAACATATCGACTCTCAGGAGGAAGTCACTGATGTTGTTTTTGGAGAGGGATGTTTTTTTTTTTTTTGGGGGGGGGGGGGGCAGCTCTGGTGGAGCTGTTGCCCTGGTTACACGGCCACAGATAAGATGTGTGGATGGATGGATAGATGGATGTCACTTTTACGAAAGGACATTTTGAATACACTAAAAACCTCTTCCATCACTGCATACATGTGAACAGTCCTAATCTTTATTCCTCAGATGGCATTGTGTGATTTCAACTTGCGGGTAAAAAAACAAAACAAAAGGTAGTCTGTTGTCAGCTCTTCTTATTTTTTTGGAATTAAGATTGGTTTAAGTGTCTTTGTGTTGGCATTTAAAAAGGTGTGTGTGTGTGTGTCTTATTATAACAGTTGTTTAAAAATGTTTAGTGTGTCTTTGCGTTGGCATTTAAAAGGGTTGGTGTCTATTTCTGCCGGCGCAGTGATATTATCTCTGTTTACAGCACTCTCTACTTTCTCCCTCATTACCCCTCGCTTGGTACAATGAGCCAATTGTTCTGGAAAGAGGAATTGTCCCGTTCCGTTTCTCTCTCTCTCTCTCTCTCTCTCTCTCTCTCTCTCTCTCTCTCTCTCTCGCGCTCTCGCTCTCTCGCTCTCTCGCTCTCTCGCTCTCTCGCTCTCGCTCTCTCTCTCTCTCTCTCTCTCTCTCTCTCCCCCCCCCTCTCTCTCTCTCTCTCTCTCTCTCTCTCTCTCTCTCTCCCCCCTCTCTCTCTCTCTCTCTCTCTCTCTCTCTCTCTCTCTCTCTCTCTCTCTCTCTCTCTCTCTCTCTCTCTCGTCTGTGGTTGGCCTGGCAGTGGTGGAAAAAGTACCCACATGTTTTACTACAGCAAAAATATCAATCACTCGTTTAAAGTACAACTTTTTTTCAAACAAGGTTCATGTTTTAGGTTGTGATTAGAGAACATAAAAGGTGGGTGTTAATCGTTTTACATTCCTTGCTTTCTTTAGTTTTAGGTATTTTAGCTAGGTGAGGGGGCATTTTAACATGGTCCTAAATACGTACTTGTTTACCGAATTTTATTTTTTTTTTTTTTTTTACTACTACTACTACAGTCCTAATAAACTCCAGGAAATTACATCTGGCCACAGATCATCTACTGAATTTGACAAGTGCAGTGTGGTGTGCTGCCTCCTTCACATTAAGGTAGATCCTGTGAAATTCTGTGTCCAGTTATATTTTCCTGGGGTTTATCAGAACTGTATTAGATAATAAAAAAATAAGTTGCTTTAAAATTTTGTAAATAAATTTCTATTTAGGATCATGTTTGAATCCCCCCATAGCTAAAATCCCTAAAGCTAAAGAAAGCAAGGAATGTAAAAAACAAAGTTGTCCTTTAGCTCTGAGTGCCATTTTGCCAGCCTGTAGCGCCCCCTTGAGGTCCAGAGTGCCATTTATATGCATTAAAAGGATCCCTGTCTAATAAGATAAACATCGCTTAAAGAATTATACTTTCCCTATATAACTAAAATAAACAAATAAAAACACCAATGGCATCTTATTTCTTTCATAAATTCACTCAACAGGAACTGCTCCTGGCGCAGGATGATGATGTCACGTGTGGTCTAGCTCTATACAATATATGGATGAACATGCTCTGTGACATCATCATCCTGCGACAGGAGCACCTCCTATAGAGTGAAAGATTCTCTATTTATGAAAGAAATAAAGTATTGAAGGTGTTTTTATCTGCATGTTTTAGTTATAGAAGGCAAGTATAGTGTTTTAAGGCACATTTGTCTTATTAGGCAGGGATCCTTTTAAGTAATTGATTGATTATCTCAAAAACAAAAAATCACAAACAGCAGTTGTATACATTTTTCTCACACATATTTCAGAGATATATTGGTTTGGTTGGCAAACCAAAATTTAGAAATTGGAATGAAATACTACAGTAAAGTACAAATACTTCAGAACTGTACTTTATACAGTACAGTTTCCAGCACCGGTGGCTGGTTCTGTGCAGTGTGTCTGGCTCGTATACACAGGGATCTCCCATCAGCATTGAGAGCTGAGTGGGGGGGAGACCTCAGTGTATCACATAGTGCTTACCTCAGGTTCACTATAGCTGCTAACTCACCACTCTGAGGGGGGAGACCTCAGTGTATCACATAGTGCTTACCTCAGGTTCACTATAGCTGCTAACTCACCACTCTGAGGGGGGGGGGCTCAGTGTATCACATAGTGCTTACCTCAGGTTCACTATAGCTGCTAACTCACCACTCTGAGGGGGGAGGGGGGGGGGGGCTCAGTGTATCACATAGTGCTTACCTCAGGTTCACTATAGCTGCTAACTCACCACTCTGAGGGGGGAGACCTCAGTGTATCACATAGTGCTTACCTCAGGTTCACTATAGCTGCTAACTCACCACTCTGAGGGGGGAGACCTCAGTGTATCACATAGTGCTTACCTCAGGTTCACTATAGCTGCTAACTCACCACTCTGAGGGGGGAGACCTCAGTGTATCACATAGTGCTTACCTCAGGTTCACTATAGCTGCTAACTCACCACTCTGAGGGGGGGGGGGGGGGGGGGGGGGGGGCTCAGTGTATCACATAGTGCTTACCTCAGGTTCACTATAGCTGCTAACTCACCACTCTGAGGGGGGAGACCTCAGTGTATCACATAGTGCTTACCTCAGGTTCACTAGTGCTAACTCACAGCCAGGGGTGTAGTGGAGGGGGGACGCGGGGGGACGGCGTCCCCCACTTCTGTAAAATATTTTTGGGGCAAAAGAAAAAAAAAAAACATTAGCATGGTGAAATACATCTTAATGACATCATCAAGATGTGTTTCACCATGTTAATGAGTTTCCTTTTTTCTGAGAGTGTACAAATGGAACCAAATGGACCCGCTAGGGTCCATTTGGTTCACATTTGTACACTCTCAGAAAAAAAATAAAAATGGGTGGAATTTCCTTTAAGAGGCGTCCCCCCACTTCTAAAAGTACCACTACAACACTGCTCACAGCTCTGATGGGGCAACCTCATTCAATCAAATAGTGCAGTGGTTTTCAACCTTTTTCATACCAGGGCCCACTATTTATTCAGAATTGGAGCCACGGACCACCATTTGATGACATTTTAGCCCCACAGACCCCAAAACTAAAGATTTCTTTTGCTTTTGTCCACAATTCCAGGCTGGATTTTTGATAAACAAAACAGTCAAACACACAGTCTAGTTGTGTAGAGAATGTAGAAGATCTAGTTGTGTAGATGTGGACTTGGGCTAATTCATATGGTGAATGTTTTAACTCTTGAGAGTGTAAACATGAAACCAAATGGACCCGCAAGGGCCCATTTAGTTTCATGTTTACGTTCTCTGGTTCTCTGGTGAACCAACTTTCCATCATTTAGCCTGCGGACCACCTGGAATCCACTCAGGGACCACTGGTAGTCGCCAGACCACCTGTTGAAAACCACTTGCTTAGTCTGGGGGTGGGGGTGGAGGTGGTTGTAGAGTAGGTAGGTAGAGTAGGTTGTAGAGGTATAGATCACTACTAGACTAGAGGGAGGCATGGATGAAAAGTCTTGACATGGGGTAAATTCAACCCTAATACTAGCAACAGCATGTCACGGTTTGTGACTGACTGAGTTTGTGACCGACTGTGAGAATCCCATCTGCACTGGCAGAGTGACAGAGGTATTTGAGAACTGCCAGGCGAGTGCTGGTGCTTTGGCACGGGGGATCAGATCAACATATGGAATTAATTCTGGTCTAGTAGCCATACTGTATATGGATGGAGTCACTAATGTTGTTCTTGGAGAGGGACGTTGCCCCAGTGACCCGACTACACATAAGTGGTTAAACATGGATATTTTGAATGCAGGAAAAAAAAAACATAAGATCAACATAGGGATTGAATCTTGTGCTGGCCATACGGTGTATGGAGTGTGTCTTGAGTGTGAAGGATTTGATGAGGTCAGGTCAACATATGAAATGTCAGACCAGGTCAGCTCCAGTATGGAGCTGTGTGTCACAGGGTTTTATGAAGGCCCAGGTAGGGCCAGGCCTTTATTTTCAGGCTTATTAATAACTCTAGCCGCACTGATGACAGACTGACTATGGTCATGACCAAACAAGCAACTATGCAAATGCACGATTTCATAGTAAATGCGACCTGTGGTCGCACAATGAGTGAGTTCAGTATGTTAAGTACTACTAAATACTACTTACTTTTACTCAGGTAAATGTTGAACTCTGGGATTTTACTTGGAATGGAGTACTTCTGTAGTGCAGTATTGACATGTTTATTGAAGTAAAACAGTTTCAGTACTTCTTTCCACACACACACACACACACACACACACACACACACACACACACACACACACACACACACACACACACACACACACACACACTTGGAGCGTTTGCCCTGTGTGTGACAGCTTAATGATGATTTGCCTTTCCATGACCTCTTCTACCCTCACAAAACACACACACACACACACACACACACACACACACACACACACACACGCACACACACACACACACGCACCCACGCACGCACGCGTTCATATACCAAAGCCCGGTTTACTGTATGCTTTCATAAAGTGAGGTGTGCTTTACTGTACAAGGTGCTTGTTGTACACGACACGCAGCCCTGCCTGAGCTCTGTGTGTTTTCAGGCTGATGTCATTAGACACACACACACACACACACACACACACACACACACACACACACACACACACACACACACACACACAAAGCTCGTTCATCAAATAAACTAATCAATCATTTAGAGACCGAAGGGAGAGCTAGAAAAACCTGAAAGCAGATACTTTACGAGGCCCGTTTGGAGTGGTACACGCTTACCTTTGTAAAACAGCTCTGTGTGCCGTAACCGTGCTCCTGCTCGGGGACTTAAGGACGTCGGCCGTTGGCCAAATACAATGAATCATCCCTGTGTTTTATGGGACAGGGGGGGTTCTTGTTATGGTCATAACATAACAAGAGGTAATTCCTGGGTTTAACATGCTTTAAAACCCTCATACTGTTGACCCCTAGACCCCCGCCGCGCCTCCTGTTTTGATTCCACACTAAATCAGAGGCTCTCAAACCTTTTCAAGTCAAGGAATTGATGTTTGTTGGCAGCGGACGGGATAGGGACCCCCTGTCCATGCTGTATCATACATGCACTATAACAGGGGTTTTCAACCTTTTTGACTCCAGGGACCACCATTTATTCAGCATTTGAGCCACGGACCACCATTTGATGACAATTTCACCCCAAAGACCTAAAACTAAAGAATTCTTTTGGTTTTGTCCACAATTCCAGGCTGGATTTTGCAAACAAAACAGCGTAGAATTCTTGATGGTGATGATGAATATTTTAACTCTTGAGAGTGTGAAAATGAAACCAAATGGACCCGCAAGCGTCCATTTGGTTTCATTTTTACATTCTCAAGAGTTACATCTGGTTAACCAACTTTCCATCATTTAGCCTGCGGACCACCTGGAACCCTCTCAGGGACCACTGGTGGTCCCCGGACCACCTGTTGAAAACCCCTGCACTATAACACAGGGATGTGTCATACGGTATATGTGTTTTCTAGAACCCAGATACAGACAAGGAGGCAGATTTACAGTTTAGAATATTTAATGAATCAACTTCCGGGCAGGTCAGGAGCAGGGCAGAGTGTACTGTACAGGCAGAGGCAGGTGAGGCAGACCCCCAAGTCCAGAGGTGGTCATTGGTCTAACAAAGACTGAAGATCTGGCGGAGCATGAAGGGCTGGACCAGGCTTTATACTGTAGCAGGGTAGATTGGTTCGCTCCGCCTCCACCGCCTCTCCTGCACCTCTGTCTCCACTCCCGTGGAGGCAGAGGTGGAGACAGAGACGGGCCGGACCCGCCGGACTGTGTTTCAACACACCAGGGACCGGTTTTATGAGAACATCCCAGGAAAACAATAAAAAATCATGAATGTCCCTTAATAGCAAGATAAATGCAAAGATGAAACTGCATGCTTTGAAAACTGATTGGATTATTAAAGCTCAGTTTCCTATGATCCTCACCAAGCACTGCTTTCAGAGTAAAATGAGAAAGAAAATCAATTGAGTTGAGAAAGTAAAACAATTAATTCCATTCATGGTGTGCGATATACCAGATGGCCAGTGCTAATAATAATTAAAAATCATCCCGCGGGCCAAAGATAATTCATTTGCGGGCCTGATTCGGCTCCCGGAATGGAGAGATGGATGGATGATAGATTACTGCCAAAGCAGTAATAAGTAACTAGTTACTTTGTAGAAATGATAATATATTTCATATTACTTTTTAGTTTTTGATTTGTTATGAATTGGTGTGAAAGAGTTTGCTGCTTTATTTTATAGGGGTGTAACAATATTTTAACAGCAATATGATATGTATCACGATACGTGTTTTATATCCACACAAATAACCAAGTTTGAACGGTCAGGCTCTCATATCATATCATATAAGAGCTTTAATGTAAATTGCTATCAGGAACAGCTTGTTTGATTTTGGCCTCATAATGATGTCATCAATGCACCCTGCTTTGTATAACTCTTCCTCTTCTTCAGCCTTCAGTTAGAACAGTGGTTTTCCACCTTTTTCATCCCAGGCACCACCATTTATTCAGAATTTGAGCCACGGACCACCACTTGAGGACATTTTAGCCCCACAGACCCCAAAACTAAAGATTTATTTTGCTTTTGTCCATCTTCAGTTGTGTAGACTTGGGGCTAATTCAGATGATGAATATTTTAACTCTTGAGAGTGTAAAAATGAAACCAAATGGACCAGCAAGGGTCCATTTGGTTTCGTTTTTACGTTCTCAAGAGTTACATGTGGTTAACCAACTTAGCTGGGGACCACCTGGAACCTTCTCAGGGACCACTGGTGGTCCCGGACCACTGGTTGAAAAACCCCTGAGTTAGAAATTTGCATTTCCACTTTGTTTACAATGTTCAGCATGTTCATTTTTCAAGCTGGCATGAACTGGAAACAATCCTCCATATCAGCGCCCCCACCACCTCAGGACATTGTGGTACTGCAGCTCAATTGTCCAGAAATAAATGACAAGGATTGGTTGTATCAGAGTGGTGATTGAGGCTCAAACAATTAGAAATAAGCTTGAGGAACATATAAGATATGATATTAAGGAAAAAACAGTGATCTGACATATGATATATATGACGGATATTGTATTTCAACATGTGTTTTTCTTCTTAAAATGGCAACAATAAAATGCACACATACTTAACATGGGTAATGATTACATACTAATTCTTAACATTGCAAATTGGTTACAGAACGATCTACTTCAATTTCGATCGAGTTACGATATCGTTACATCCCTAAAATTCACGCCAACCACTGATATAGTTAACAAATTGAAAATAAAATAATAATAAGAAAAAAAAACACCTGGTATTGTTTTACAAGTTGCAATGACAATATCGTGTGGTCGCAAAACCTCAAGGCACACCTGGGCTTGCCTCACCGAGCAGAGCTCTGTGTGTGTGTGTGTGTGTGTGTGTGTGTGTGTGTGTGTGTGTGTGTGTGCGTGTGCGTGTGTGCGTGCGTGCGTGCGTGCGTGCGTGCGTGACAGGGAGAGCCCGCTGTGTACTTTTCCACGCCGACTCCTTCAGTACAAAGCCATTACATTTTTCCGTGCAGATGCAATGCGCTCGGGAGGCATAACTCTGGAATGCCAGAGAGATGGTTGTTTTCTTTCCGTTCGGCTCCCATCTTTTGTGACGGGAGGAATTACTCACCTCCCTGACACACAGATAGGCGTCGGATCGATGCGCTCCGCAGCAGGAATGTAGCCTACGCAACGTACGGCATGGTGAGGAGACACCGCTCCCGCTCCGCCTTGGCAGTGTTTTTTTCCTTTATAGCAGGAGTTTCCAACCTTTTTGACTCCAGGGACCACCATTTATTCAGCATTTGAGCCACGGACCACCATTTGATTACATTTTTACACCAAAGACCTAAAATTAAAGAATTCTTTTGGTTTTGTCCACAATTCCAGGCTGGATTTTGCCAACAAAACAGTGTAAACTTCTTAATTAAATAGTGCTAATTCAGATGATGAGCATTTTAACTCTTGAGAGTGTAAAAATGAAACCAAATGGACCCGCAAGGGTCCATTTGGTTTCATTTTTACATTCTCAAGAGTTACATCTTAACAACTTTCCATTATTTAGCCTGGGGACCACCTGGAACCTTCTCAAGGACCACTGGTGGTCCCCGGACCACCTGTTGAAAACCCTGCTTTATAGCAGTTTTTTTTTTTTTTTTTTTTCAACCAGTGTTCTGGGGAACACCCGTGGTCCTTGAGAGGATTCCAGGTGGTCCCCAGCTAAATGATGGACAGTTGGTAACCGAATGGACCCTTATAGATCTGCAACTCTTGAGAGCTTAAAACGAAACCAAATGGAGCCTCCCGGGTCCATTTGGTTTCATCATTTTCAAGAATTCTACAGGATTAGAAGATGTAGAATAATTATTATTTTTATTAGTGTTTTGCCAGTTTTCTCTCCTAAATTGTGGACACAAACTTGAAAATCCTTAGTTCTACCACTTCTTCGAGTCACATGTTCATTTTCCAGGATCATTTGCCAGGATGTGAAAGGTCTTACTGTATGTTATAAATAGTATGGGTGCACATAAGTGGTGCTCCGGTGCTCAGGAGCACCAAAAATCCTACAATGAGCTGTCAATCCAGGGGTGGAAAGCTCCTTTGAGCACCACACAGCTGGAGCTCATAATGACTGCCTGACTGGGCCAGTAAAAAAGCCTTGAAAATGAAATAATTCTAACTAATTCTGACCTCTAAGTCTAAAATATTACTAGTATTTTTAATGGATGTAGTATGCAGGTAGTAGTACTACTACTAGGCTACTATTGCAACGCCCAAACTATCGCCCTGTACTGTAATACTGTACATTGATCGGGCTGTACAGAGTGGAAAAAAAAGGGGTCCCAGGGCCCGGTCATGCAGGTCGCCGCATTTTGGGAGCACCAAGTAGCATCCCAGGTGCTCCTCTGAGTACTGGATTAAAATAGTTATGTGCAGCTCTGGTTATAAATGTTGAGTATGGGTCCCCACCATGTAGAAACTGCTGGATGTTAACTTGCATCTTGAGCAATTTTCATAATGTCACTATACCATTAACAAACTATAAAAGGCAAAAGGGCAGTTTGGCTAAAGACAGCAACACCGGTCATTAGAAATATGCCTATAGTCAGCACATTTGGGCAAGAGCTCACGGCATACGAGGTTTCCAGTCGACACAAACATAATTTGTAAAGATGACACAGCGCACGTTCAGCAAACGTTTACAGCTCTGCAGGAAATTCCTGCAGATTGCCATCGGTGTTTATTTCTCCAAAACATCCATCGGTGTTTTCTTCTTCAAAACATCCACAAGATAAGGTGGGGAAGAGGAAAAAAAAAGGAGATCGGAATGATTACAATGGCAAGGGATACATGGAAGGATGCAAAATACCAAACTATATAAGAGATTAAAACAACGCGTTTGATAAAGCAGGTTCTTGAAATGTGCGTGATTCAAACTCGGGTCTCCCACTTGAAAGTCCGACATCTTAACCACTAGACCAAAGGGACATTCCCTTGGTCCAGGGGCAGATACTACCAGGTCATTACAACAGAGGCTGTAGCGTAGCCACTGCTACACGTGCATGTATGCGTGGGTGCGTGCGTGTGCGTCACTATCATTTCAATCATTTCAACCACTTCCATTCCAACAAGGTGCATTTAGTCAGAGATGGGTGTAACAAGTTATATAAAATAATATTACAGTAATAGTATTACTTTTCTCTGTAAAAGTAATATAACAAGATTACGTCCTACGAAACATTAATAATATCACAGTTACCTCTACTGCTAGGTATTACTGGTCATGCTGCTGCTTTCAACAGTATTATGCTGTTGAAGGTAGATGAGCACTTTACTTTGAGCTAAAAAAAAAAGTGCGATGAACAACAACCTATCATTATTACAGTCAGACAAACAAACCTATCTAGTGTCAAAGTTGTGACACTGAGGGGTCAGAAACTGAGCACTCGAGAGGTATTCGTGCAGCTTTTTCCGCAGATGGAGGCGCAAAAGTAATATATAATACATATTATATTATCTTGAGCCCAAGTAATTATTACTTTGCTAAAGGGTTAATAAGTAATATATTCATCTCCTAAGTAATATTGCCCAACACTGAGTTTAATGTTCATAAACAGCAGAGTGTACAAGTGTGTGAGCAAAAAAGCTCATAGGAATATTAAATCATGATAAACAATAACAACAAGACGTCTGACAGGTATTGTGATGAGAGACACTCCTGGACATCACAGGAAACTGGATCAAATGCAGATCTGTAGTTTGATGTTTCCCATAGGGATAATAACCTGCTGCTCTGCTGGGTCTCAGCTTTAGGCTTGTGAACCCTGCATGGGTTCACACACCACACACACACACACACACACACACAACACACACACACACACACACACACACACACACACACACACACACACACACCACATAGTCAGGTCCCACTCACCTAGAAATGATCAAAATCGCCAGGTGCACGCACGTACCAAACGCCAGGTGTGCACGTACCAAATGCCACATATTTTCATTTTTCATAGTGATTTCCATGGGATACATTAAAACTGATGTAATTTACTAAATTAAAATTGATTAAAATCGTAAAAAATAACTCTAATTAAACTAGTAACAATTAGTATCATCACTGCCTCTTCAGATGCATCTTAGCCCATAGCACTTGCTGTAGCATTTGCCTTAGCCTCAACGACTTTGCATATATTGTTATTTTTTGTACATTTTTGGTACAAAACACATTTTGATGCCAATAATTAGGTACTTTACTCAGCTACAATTCCTGGCTGAGTAAAAGCTAGTTTTTCTACAGTTACAGTTGATGTTTAGGGTGACCAGATCCAAGCTGTTCATCTGAGGGACAGTGTTGCATATGTCAGACAAGTTGAGGGTTGAAACTAAATATGGTTTGCAAATTATTAACATCTCATGCCGATATTCCAAAAATAATTCAATTGAGTGATATTCAATTATAGCAAAAACAGCAGATCAGTTATTTTTGATACAGCATGCAATGTGGCCCCTCTGGAGGGAATGTGGAAATACAGTGGCATCATGGGGGGGAAATCTATAGCAGCAAAAGCAGCAGGGGCGAAATCCAAAAGCGACCTCGCCCGCGGGCGCCCGGTTTCAAAAGCGGGCGACGCTTTCACAAAAACGGGCGCCCGTTTTCAAAAGCGGGCGCCCGTTTTTGTGGAAAAACGGGCGCCCGCTTTTGAAAACGGGCGCCCGTTTTCACAAACGGGCGCCCTTTTCAAAAGGTTATGGTTAGGGTTAGGTTAGGTTTAGGCATAGGTTTACTGAGGTTAAGTTTAGGGTTAGAGTTAGGTTTAGGCATAGCCTAGTTTGTGAAAACGGGCGCCCGCTTTTGAAAACGGGCGCCCGCTTTTGAAAACGGGCGCCCGTTTTTGTGAAACGGGCGCCCGTTTTTGTGAAACCGGGCGCCCGTTTTTGTGAAAGCGGGCGCCCGTTTTTGTGAAAGCGGGCGCCCGCTTTTGAAACGGGCGCCCGCGGGCGAGGTCGCTTTTGGATTTCGCTGGCTCTATAGCAGCAAAAGAGTATTAGGGCATTTTAAATACTTGTGCCTGCCTGGTCACAATGTGGGACAGCAAGAGGATCAATTTGTGTGATGCTTGAAACGTCTGTGGAAATGAGGGGGACTGTCCCACGCAAAGAAGAGGGACATCTAGTCACCCTAAGTATAAAGAATAGTAGTAGAGTAGAGTTGTTAGACTTTCCAGCGCTGTGTATTTCTTTCACCGCTGCCTGGTCCAGTCCAGCCCGCTCTGACCTCTCGGTGGAGCGGAGCACAACGGAACGGAAGCAGCTTTCTGCCTGTTGAGCCTCCTGACTGCACTGTGCGTAAGCACTTAATGTTGTTGTTATTATTCTCTCTCTCTGTGGTTGGTGTGCATCCAAGGGCCAGCTGCTTCCTTCCTACTCTGATGCTGTGCTTACATGTGTTGGATCTTTTCCGCTTACCTCATGTCAGGAAGGGCCACGGGGGTTATCGACAGTATCACCGCTGGGTTGGGGAGAAGCATTTGAAACCTTGTATGGGGTAAAAACAGCAGACGATCTGCAAGCCCACAACGCGTCATGTCTGCAACTCACCGTGTTGCTAAACATGTGGAGCTGTGTAGAAAGTGTTTCTGGCTCTCTTGTTCCATTCCCCATCGACCATATCGACCTGCAAAACTGATGACATCAGACTTTCTAGTCTTGTCACATGGTCCAGTGGCAAGATTTTCATAATTGGCTGGTCTCTAAGCCAATGGGAGACTAGAGCTACGTCCAATGAAAAGTAAGACTACCCCCCAACTGGGCACCCCCCCCCCCCACAACCCACAATTGTCAGGTGAAAAGAAGTGGCCTCCTTGGACTCCTCATGCATAGGAGGAAGTATGAGGTTGGCAGAGGGAGTGTAGAGCCCAGGATTACATTCGACAGTTGACATTGGGGTTAGAAAGACAAGGGGTTGCAAAATCGTGGAAAAAAATTGAAAGATGAGAAATGTACTTCAGTTTCACCATTCGGGGGGTTACCCCAGGAATAGGAGTGAGTTGATGATATCAAAGGTCTTTGAGGTTTAAATAAAGTTAAACGCTCCCGTTTGAAGGACCTGTGGGACCTGGTGGGTGACATATTGCAGGCTGATAAGTTTGATGTTGTGAAATATTTTCATTATGGGTTTATTAACATCAAACACGCTGACCCCCCAACACCTCCCTCCTCGTCCAATAATCAGAGGGGAAACAAGAGAGTGTGTCCAAGAACAAGATGACTCCAACTGTTTGTCTGGAACTATTCCTGCTTTCCACTGCAGTGCTTCAGTGAAAACATTACAACAAGCCCTATCATGTACACTAGTGGCAGGCCAGGGGAAATAAGTACATTAAGTACTCAGCATTAAAAATGAAATAATTTGGGGGTATTTCTATTTTATTACATTAATTTATTTTTTTGTATTTTGGTATAGCTGTATTAGCACCACTACACTTATTTTTGAAAACTTTAGTCAGACTTAGATTATTATTCTGCAAACAGTACATTAACCCAAAAGAAATATGCAAACCTCAAGTCATAGTAATGAGTCATCCTCATTATTACTGAGACCATAGTACAGACTGTATATACTTGTGGTATTGATATTTGTACTTAGAATACAGTAGCAAGTAGCAAATTGGAGTACTTATTTTTCCAACGCTAATGATCACAACAAGACATGACAAGTCGTGTCAGTCTAAATCTGGAGCAAACAGTGCATTGTTTTGACGTATTTCCATTCCAAACAACTTTTTGTCACCGATTTTGGACAGACATGCGTCTCCATTGGCACACCTGCCAGTGTGCGCACAGCCCTGCTCGCACGTGTGAACGTTTAACCGTGAACTGAGCTCATGAGCTGTACTTTTGTGAAATCTTATTAACCCTTTGTGTCCTAAACGCGTTTTGGTGTTTTATCTGTTGAAAAATAGCAGATCAACAAGCTCATGTCGCGCCACCGAGTGGTTCTGCTTGTTGTTCTGCTATTTTTGAAAAAATGTGAAAATGTGCTGCTAATCTCTGAATATGTTATTCTGGAAGCAAGCATTTTTAGCTCAATTTTTTGCTTCTGGGGTATCTCTAGAACATACCTGGGCATTATGCGGCCCGGGGGCCAAATGCGGCCCTTTGGCTGACTCTGACCGGCCCGTGAAAGTGTTTTAAACCAGTGGTCCGGGGACCATCAGTGGTCCTTGAGAGAGTTTCAGTTAAATATGGAAAGTTGTTTAACCAGATGTAACTCTTTGAGAACGTAAAATGAAATGGACACTTGCGGGTCCATTTGGTTTCATTTACACTCTCAAAGGTTAAAATATTCATCATCTGAATTAGCCTACACAAGTCTACAAGTCTACACAACTAGATAATGTAGAAGATTAATGGTCATTTTGATCTGTGTTTGACTGTTTTGTTTCCCAATTCCAGCCTGGAATTGTGGACAAAAGCAAAAGAAATCTTTAGTTTTGGGGTCTGTGGGGATAAAATGTCATCAAGTGGTGGTCCTCTGTAGCACGAATAAATAGAGGACCCTGGTGTCAAAATGGTTGGTCATACTCGTACTTTTATCTTGCAATTAAATTATTTCACACAGACTTTAGTCCATCCTTTAGTCTTGGCCCTCCACAATATTTTATGGATCTCATTTGGCCCCTTGGGAAAAATAATTGCCCAGCCCTGGTATAGAGGGACTTCAGTCTGAAAAATGAAGTGAAACGAAATGATAATTCAGACTGAGGTCAGGCTATCATAATCCATAAAGTATATTTCACAGGCATAGACCTATGTGTTAATTATAGGTATTCATGTCCTGATTGTCACCTCTGTGTTTGGTCAGAGAGCTTCGTTCTACATAGCTCTCTGTGTGGACCCCATGGTGAGAACAGGATGGACGGGAACATTTGGCTACAAAGGAGTGTTTGACATTAGGGCTGGGAAAAAAAAAATCGTTATGCCAATATATCGCAATTCTTAATGCCATAATATCAATATCAATTCGCCAGGTTCAAGATCGATTTTTTGATGATCACGTAGTTCCTATTCATTAATTTGTTCATGTCAGAAAGACTGACTGACGTTATCAGGCTGCATCGATGATGTGTATCATTGAACTTTTTGTTATTTATATTGTTCAAAATTGCTTTAAAATGTTCTAGTTGATGATATATTCGGGGCCATTTGGTTCCATTTGTACACCCTCAGAAAAAAAATCCAAACAATATGGACCAATATGAACAATATGGTCGCACCCATACCATTTCCGTTGCCCCCCAAATTGGGAAATGTTACATCCCGCCCCTGTTAGATATACTGTATTAGGAACAGTAGAGGAGGCCCAGGTTTCATCACATCCAGCTCACTGATGTGCTATCAAAACCATTTGCATTTTAAATCGTTAACCAGTATGGAGCGCTTCATGATGACATCACAGTGCCCAGTAAAACACCAAGTGCACACTAGTGACAACACCATTCACTAGAACACCCCCAACCTTCGCCAGATCTTCGTAGCCTGTTGTCCAATTTGTAGCGTTATTGTGCATAACTCACAGGAAGAGTCAAAGATATACAGTCGGTCACCAGCTGCATTCCCTCACTATCCCAAAGTAGCTTTTATTCCCGCCGTGGATGTAGAAATGGCGTCTGCCAGCATTCTCCTGTCTGGAGATCACTACCTGTGTTCTATCTGTATGGATGTGTTCTCTGATCCAGTTACCACTCCATGTGGACACAACTACTGCAAAGCCTGCATCACTGGCCACTGGGACGCCACGGATGTGTGCAAGTGCCCACTGTGTCAAGAAAGCTTCCAGGACAGGCCAAGAGTGTCCACCAATACTTTGCTTTCCAAGATGGTCCAACAGTTTAGAAGCAACAATTGGGGAAAAGAATATGAAGCCAAGACGGTGGATGAGGTTCAGCAGATGATACGGGACAGACAAGTGAAGATTCAGGAGGTCAAACACACTGTGGAGCTCTGCAGGAAAGATGCAGGCAGAGAGATAGCAGAACGTGTGCAGATCTTCATCAAATTAATTGAGAGAAGCCAGGCTGAGGCCATTGATGTGATTCAAGAGAAGGAGAAAACAACAGAGAAACGGGCTGAAGACTTCATCAATGAGCTGCAACAGGAGATCACTCAGTTGGAGAAGAGAATCTCTGAGCTGAAGAAGATCTCACTCACCGAAGACCACCTCCACCTCCCCCAGGAGTCCAGGTCTATCAACACAGAGTGGATACTCATCAAGGACTTGACAAACGACGATGTCCATCATTCTTCACATGTGCGGACACTGAAGACAGCTGTGGCTCAGCTGGAGAAGACTCTCAGTAAAGAGAACGGGAAAAGGCTGTATGATGCTGAGCTGAGGAGGGTCCGACGATATGCAGTAGATGTAACTCTGGACCCTGATACAGCGAACCCCTGGCTCATCCTGTCTGAGGATGGAAAACAAGTGCATCATGTAAATGTGAAGAAGAATCTCCCAGACAACACAAAGAGATTCTCACATTGTGTCTGTGTCTTAGGAAAACAAAGCTTCTCTTTAGGATGCTGTTACTATGAGATTCAGGTTGGTGGGAAGACTGACTGGGCAATAGGAGTGGCCAGAGAGTCCATCAACAGGAAGGGGAGCATCAAACTGAAACCCAACAATGGCTACTGGACTATATTGTTGATGAATGGAAATGAGTACAAGGCTCTTGCTGGTCCTTCAGTTCTCCTCCCTGTAAGAGAGAA
>CM076974.1:7487363-7489863 GCA_039105355.1 Benthosema pterotum
CATAACCTCAGTAAAACCTATGTGTAAACCTTGACCCTGTTGGGCCAACAGTCACGACCATTGGGTCACAAGTCGCGACCGTTGGCATCGCGGTCACAAGTTGATCTGACCCCTCCTGCAGGCTCTGAGAAGGAGGGTGACATGGCTCTGTGCTGCACCCAGCTTGCCATCAGATATTCCTGTGAATTAAAATATTGGGTTACATATGCTTTTATTTAGAGAGCTTTAAGGTTTTAGAGGGAGGGAGTTACCGTGCTGTAGTGCTCTGGCTTTTCCACTTGCACACGTGCACACACACACACACACACACACACACACACACACACACACACACACACACACACACACACACACACACACACACACACACACACACACACACACACATGCATAACTACTCCCCCCCCCCCCCCCCACACACACACACACACTCACACACATTCTGAAGAAGCTGAAGGTCATCTTGTTGAAAAAGTTAGTTGTTCGAGATGTGATTTTTGCAATTGCTTCAGGTGCTTTTACACAAGTACAGTGTCAATCACAGCTGGTTCACTGTGTGTGTGTGTGTGTGTGTGTGTGTGTGTGTGTGTGTGTGTGTGTGTGTGTGTGTGTGTGTGTGTGTGTGTGTGTGTGTGTGTGTGTGTGTGTGTGTGTGTGTGTGTGTGTGTGTGTGTGTGTGTGTGTGTGTGTGTGTGTGCGCGTGCGTGCGTGCGTGTGTGTCTGGTACTGAGAGTAGCTGTCTGACACGTTATGTAGATGCCCACTGGCTGTCTGTATTATGATGGGTTGTCTGAGACCACCCAGGAGACTGGTGTGTGTGTGTGTGTGTGTGTGTGTGTGTGTGTGTGTGTGCGCGAGCGCGGAGCGCGAGCGAGAGCGAGAGAGATGCTCACAGATGTCGTACAGGTGGGCTGTGATTTTAAGTGAGTCATTGATGATGTCTCTGTGGAGACGGTAAGTGGTCCATAGCGCTGCACACTGACTCAACCCACTGAGCATTTTCTCATTAAGAAACGGGTAGAGCACGGTTTTGCGGAGACATATAGCTGTGTGTCTCCCTGTAACCAGAGCCATAGAGTATAGCTGGAGGATCTACAAGCATTGAGGGCTTGCAGATCACCTATTTTGATACATATTTTAAAGATAAATGTTTTTTTTTTTTTTCACAGATTCTGTTTCTTTTTTAAATGTTGAAATCCTGTACAGGAAAACATGCATATGTTGGACATAGTTCGATTGGTGATTAATCATGATTAAATTAATTTTGAAGCTGTGATTAATTTGATTAAAATTTTTAATCATTCAACAGCCCTAAAAAAAACACAAATCAACTATGGGTTTTGATCCCTGCATGCTGCCTGGCTGTGCTGCTTTTGAGTCCTCACACACACACTAGTATGTGAAACTGTTCTGATCGCCTCCAGAGCTCTGATTCTCAAACCTTACAGCGGGGGTCACCAGCTGCCACTGCTCAGGAGCCACATGCGGCTCTAGAACACAGCCCTAGTGGCTCCCTGGCTGTAGCATTATTACATACGCACTGGGGCGATCCGCCAACATAATATAAACATTTCAGTCACTGACAGCACCAAACACGCCATTAACGTAGCGCTTGTTGGCCATGACACAAAAGCCCAGCACGTATCGGAGATCAAGCTTTAATCTGAACAACCCCAACAGTTTACTATATTAATATAGATTAGAGATGTTGTGTGGACATGATTAAAAAGTTCTCCCCATTCTGTTTCCTAGAAATGGAGGTCTGAAAAACATCATACCCATTGTGTCCATTCTAGTTTGAATAACATAATATTCAAAGATTCACCACGTTTTCACGTTTTTTCAAAAATAGCAGAGATACAAGCTCATAGCGCGCCACTCGGTGGCGCGCTATGAGCTTGTAGATCTGCTATTTTTCAATAGTTAAAACATAATGCTTAGAACACCAAAACGCGTCCAGTACACTAAGGGTTAATGGTGAAACACAAATTAATGCATCATCAAGTTGTGTTAATGATCTTTCTTTTATGACCTTTTTTCTGAGAGCGTACAAATGGAACCAAATGGACCCGTCAGGGTCCATTTGGTTCGCATTTGTACGCTCTCAGCAAAAAAAAAAAGGAAAATAGGTGAAATTCCCCTTTAAGGGCTTATTAGGCTTACATTTTTTACGGCTCCAGAGAGATTTTAAATTTAATTTTTGGTCGAAAATGGCTCTTTGAACATCTTGGGTTGCCGACCCGACCCCTGCCTTACAGTATTGGCTCAACACCCAGAAGATCCCGTCTGCCCGGGACCGACCTAGTCCCAGGATCCCACTGAGCATGATGGATGATCTGTAGTGACTCAGCTGCAGATTGATGTTCCTAAGATGTTTTCAGCACCAACATCAAACACCTGATTATCACAACCATGACTCACTGGAACTGCGCACACACACGTGTGCACACACACACACACACGTGCGCAGGGCATCACGCACGCAGATAAGATCTACCAG